>OU015492.1:4170848-4386669 GCA_907164885.2 Dolomedes plantarius | reverse complement strand
CAGACATTTTGTAACAGATAGAGATGGGTAAATCAGCTCAGAGCCGTTCGCTCTGAACGGCTCTTTGAAATGAACGACTGATCCGGATCTCAGTATCTCGGATCTGACGGCTCCCACATCGTTCACCGGAACCGGAAAGACCGATGTAGATCTTCAGATTCGAATCTTTTTGAAGATACAGGTCTTTCAAAAAGAGCCGTCTCTTTTTGAAAACTTTTCAAAATGAACGGCTCTTTTTGAAGATCTGTTTTCAAAATGACCCGGTTCCCTGAAAGACCGACTTGGGATCTGCTATAGATCTGTTAGTGAACGACCAGGATCCGGGTCTTTGGAGAAACGTTCGGGCAGCGGTGATTGATTTGCTGGCCAGCTGCTGAGTAACGGGGAAATAAGCAGTCTATTGTAATGAATTACGTTTTCAGTGTTGCGGTTGATATAACGATTGATGTAGAGTGGAAAATACAAATTCATCGATTTAATAATATGTAGTAACGGATGTATGTATATACCATGTTTCAGCATCAATCTGGAACGCCTGGAGCAATTTCAACCAAACTTGGTACACATATGACTTATAATATGGTAATAATTACTGGGGGGGTTGACACCCCAGCACCCCTAGGGGGGAGGGGGGCCATGTAAAACTAAACGAAAACGACTGATATTATTGTCGAATCCATAGTTTTCGGGATCGCTGAAATAAATAGTAACACTCTCGAAGCCGTTTAAGGGCAAGTTCAGCCCCCCCCCCTCCAAAAATAAGCTTTGGGAAAGAGGGGGGAAAGGATGAAAAATAACGTGTCCAAAATGACCGAGAGTGGTTCTAATCAATAGTTTTAGGGGTATATGAGAAGAATAGTGACACTCACGATGCCGTTTAACGGCGAGTTCAGCCCCCCCCCCATCAGCATTGGAGGGGGAGGGGGGAAGGGATGAAAAATTAAATGTCCAAAATGACCGAGAGTAGTGTCGAACCAATAGTTTTCGGTGTCGCTGAGATGATTAGTGACACTCACGATTCCATTTAAGGGCAAGTTCAGCCCCCATCAGCATTGGGGGGCGGAGGGGGGAAAAGATGAAAAATAAAATGTTCAAAATGACTGAGAGTGGTGTCTAATTAATAGTTTTAGGGGTAGCTAAGAAGAATAGTGACACTCACGATGCCGTTTAAGGGCAAGTTCAGCCCCCATCAGCATTGAGGGGGGGGGGGGGGAGGGTGGAAAGAATGAAAAATAAAATGTTCAAAATGACCGAGAGTAGTGTCGAACCAATAGTTTTCGGTGACGCTGAGATGATTAGTGACACTCACGATTCCGTTTAAGGGCAAGTTCAGCCCCCATCAGCATTGGGGGGGGAGGGGGGAAAGGATGAAAAATAAAATGTCCAAAATGACCGAGAGTGGTGTCTAATCAATAGTTTTCGGGGTCGCTGAGATGATTAGTGACACTCACGATTCCGTTTAAGAACTAGTTCAGCCCGCATCAGCATTGGGGGGGGGGGGGGGGAAAGGATGAAAAATAAAATGTCTGAAATGACCGAGAGTGGTGTATAAGCAATAGTTTTCGGGGGTCGCTGAGACGATTAGTGACACTCACGATCCGCTAAAGGACAAGTTCAGCCCCCCATCTGTATTGAGGGGGGGGGGGGAAGAAGGGGTGAAAAATAAAATTTCCAAAATGATCGAGAGTAGTGTCGAATCCATAGGTTTCGGGGTCGCTGAGACGAATACTGACACTCCCGATGCTACTTAAGTACAAGTTCAGCCCCCATCAGCACTCATCAGCCCCCATCAGCTTCCCTGGCCGCCTCGCTCTCCGGATCTTTCGCCGATAGAAAACATGTGGTCCATGGTTGCTCTACGATTGACCCAGATTCCATCCCCAGCTGCCACAGCAGATCAACTTTAGCAACGTGTGGAAGCTACTTGGTCTGCTGTACCCCAAGAACTCATCCAAAGTCTCTTTAAATCAATGCCGAGGCGTGTGGCAGCGGTGATCTCCAACAATGGCGGCTACTTTGGCTACTGATTTTGGCAGGAACCACACTTCACAGAAATCTATAAATTTAATCATTTGATACTTGGTCAACATGTTATCTACAAAATAAATTTTGTTGTGATATCTCTTGTCTTGGTGTTGCAATTTGGGTGGCCAGCAGTGTATAAAACCAATAACGTTCTTGTCTGATTTTTTAAAAATTAAAAATGTAATTTTTTGTAGTAAAGTTATCATTCAATTTTAAAAAAGGGCCCTGTCGTGGGGCCCCCTTAGTAAACGGGGCCCGGGGCTGACCACCCCCCCCCCCCTGGTCCGCCACTGCTCGTGTTTCCAAAGTACGATTCGTGCTATGTATGAGAAAATGCAGTAACTTCTTAGTTCTGGGTTTGTACTAACAGCGGCGCTAGAGACAACGCTCTTATCACTGACAACATCTATATATATAAAAGAGCTCGTCTGTTTGTTTGTCCGCTATAGAATCAAAGACTGTTTCACCCACCTGGACCAAATTCGGCACAGTTAATGTTTAGGACCCGAGAAACTTAACGGAGCAAAAACGAAATTTGGGGCTCAATTAGTTTTTTTTAATTAATTTTTTAATGAGTTTTTGTGCCTTCCAGAATGTAATTATGCATCTGCTAATGAAGTAAGTATTGGATCAATGTCGAACATATGTGACAGCTCTGGTGCTAAAAAGTGGTCTAGAGAATCACCAGGAATGTGTTGAAGTAATGGGAAAGTACAAATGCCTGCAATTCCAGAACCACCCGAGCCTTTGAGAACATTACTCTCAGGTAATACATCTGATTCAAAACATTTCTTACAAAACATACAAGCTTAAGGAAAATAGGCTTCATGGAGAATCCCGCCTTACTTTGATTAAATAAAAGGGATAACGCATCTTGCACTTTACCTCTTGGGTTATGTGGAAAAAAGTGCGTTTTTAAGGGAAAAATAAATAATAAAGGCAAATGTAAATTATGAAACTTATTTCTAATTAAATAGTGGATCAAACAAATCTAATTAAATCTAATTAAACAGTATCTAACAAATATAATTAAACAGTAAACTTATTCAATCCAAACGGGCGAATCACGCAACGCGGTGTTATTAATTCTCAATAAAATCAGACGAAGGTCCGCAGGCTCAAAGTTTCTTTCTTATTGTTTGTATATCGTTTCAGTAGAAACGCGCTAAGCGCATTCTGTCTGGCCAGATGAACACGAAGAGCGGGGATGCAGCCCAGTATTTTTTTGATGGCATGCATGAAAAATTGTATATCTATATATCTACCCGAGCAACGCCGGGCAATAATGCTAGTAAATTATATGGCGTCTGAAGTTGTTTTGGCTGTTGTCTTCGTGAATTTTGGCTCCAAAGAATCCAGTGAATAACCAGTAGGTGCATCCAAATTCTAATTTTGCTTATACCATTTGAAAGTGCATTAAACAGAGAATCCAGAGGTGCTATTATTTTTGAAAAAACTGCGTTTTAGACTTCGTTCTTAGCATGTTTGTGTTGACTGTGAAATTGATCCTAATATCGTCTACCAGGCGATATTTGGAACAGCTACTTTAATTAAAAACTAAGTATTGCATTCTTGTTCCTTTTTAATTTTAGTTATTTTATTACACTTTCCGTTCTTTTTTGTTGGAGGCATCTTGTCTAAGATGCCAAAGGAAATTGAAAATAGACAGACATGGAGTAAGTCTTGTCTGCACGCCGCTTGTCAGGCAGTTTTAACAAAAGAAATGGGAACGTTAAAGGCTTTCAGACAGTTTGGCATTCCAAGATCTACGATTCTTGAATACATTAAAGAAGATGTGAATGAGAAAAAAGATGGAGTTGCGGAGGCTAGAATAGTGGTGAGAAAGAAACTTGGGAGAAAACCTGTACTGACGGATGATTTAGAAAAGGAGCAAGTTAAGTACTGCAAGGAAATGGAATCCAATTTGTTTGGTTTGACTCGAAACAATGTTAAGCAGATGGCCTACCAACTTGCCTTCAGAAACAATCTTCCCCACCCCTTCTCTGAAAAACAAACTCAGCTGGTCGAAAGTGACTGAGTTCGTTTTTGAAAAGGAACGATTCCCAATTGACAATCAGAACTCCACAGTCATTGTCAAGAGCCAGAATCCTACGGTTCACTGAAGAAAACGTGAAATCCTTCTTCACAATTAAAGCAGAACTTGAGAAAATTAAGTTCCACCCTACCAGAACTTTTAATGTTGACGAAACGGGCATTACAGCTGTCCAAAGTAAAAATATACAGGTGATTTGCTCGAAAGGGAAATCAGCTGTATACAAAATGTTTTCGACAGAGAGGGAGAAGCTGTGGTCAGGAGTGGCTCATGTGTACCTCCTGCTTTCAGTGGAACCACAAATATTGTGATGCAGACAATGGAGAGCGCAGGAAATATATATGTTCCTTCTGTTTGAATGATTAAGTGGCCAAAATAGGTTTAAATTATTGGGATTACTTCTGTTTAACTGTTTCCACAATAGATTTTCTGTTCTTTGTTCTGTTTTTTTTATTTGAGTTTTTCTTCTTCTCCTTTTTTCTCTCCCCCCCCCCCTCTCCTCTCAAGCAACTCCAGCATTCGATCTTGCTCAGAAGGACTTTGCTAGCAACGCCTTTTAACAGGTGCTCCTAATTTCGCCTGTAGGTGGTAATAGGATCAGAGGTAGGCGATATTAGGAACCGCTCTGGGGTTCACTGGAAATTTCAATTTTTCCTATTTAGCTACATAACTTAATAGAAAAAGAATTCTAAACAAACATTCCTTTTGCTGATTATAATCAGATAAATGTATTAGCAGAAGCTTCATAATTACAGGTATTTTGGATTGTAGACAAAGAAATTTTACAACTGGACATGAATGAACGTTGGCCTGAATTGGTTCAGCATTACTGGGAAGATCACGCCCGCGACGAAGCCCCCTTGAAACGTCACGAGATGTTGTGGGGAGACGGGGAACGGAAAAAGGGGCTCGTGAACATAGGCGTAGAGTGCCTCTAACGTTCTTTTTTTTCGGGGGGGGGGGCATGAACAGAATTCAGTTAGGGCCCTCCTCAGCTCACTGACTGCCGGGCGGTCCTTAAAATATGAAATATTATGATTTTTTTAAAGTTGAATAACAACAGTAGGGATTTTGAGTAGTGTTCAAAAATTATTCAATGAGAAAAATAAATATAATGTAAATAAAATGAGAAAAAAAACATAGCATCGAATTCTTGTTATGGATCATATCATTGTTAAAAACTATGTTAAGGCTAAAGACATAAATGGAATCTTCAATTTCACAGTTTGAAAAAGCGGGAAAAAAACCACCTTTCTTAAAAGTTTTCTCAATTTTCTGTTTTTGACTTAACTTCTATTAACATTTTAATTTATTTGAAGTTAAGTTCGCGTGCTCCCCCGTGCCCCCCTCCCCCGACGCTACGCCTATGCTCCTATTGAATGGGAGTACACAGTAAAACATCTTTGAGTATACCTTGATGGTAGGATGACTTTGTAAAGACCATGTCACTAAAACTGTCAATAAATGGAATGCAGTCACCATGCAACTTTGTATTTTAATTTACAGCCAACATCTTTGAGTGAAAAATAAAGTCCTATTGTTTAGATAGATCATTCTTTCCATCACCCTTTATGCGATTCTCGTTTTGTTTTACGCTGCAAAAGTCCATAGAACAAAACTGGAGGTAGTCTAGAACAAAACTCTTTGTCGTAATCGCCACGCGAGTCGTTACCTATCTAATAAAACTCTTCGATGAGACTTCAATATTTTATCCTGTTCTGAAACTGCAGATAAATTATCTAAACGTTTTTACGAACAAATTCCCAATATTCGCAATGAGATAATTGCAGACCCTCAAATCTATTCTAAGGGCCTGTTCACATAGGAGTCCGTTGCGTTGCGATAAGGAAAATATGACGTTGAGACGAAAATAAACCAATCATATGCCTCCAAACGATTAACAATGAAATTTTTAACGCCTATGATTGGTTTATTTTCGTCTCAACGAAATCTTTTCCTTAACGCAACGCAACTGACTCCTATGTGAACAGGCCCTTACAGTACTGGTCGCCAAATACAGTGAAAATAAGAAATATACTACCTGCTTATAAAACTATTTAACGTTGACTTGGTTCGAGACAAATTTACTGAAGTTTCATTAATTATAAATTTTCTTTCATAAAACTGAAGTTTCGCCAAATCGCCAGATACTGTAAAAAAGTTGCTGGAACGCAACGTCAGCATGTGTGAGAGTAGTTCTTGCTTCCAAAGCTGAAAGTGACTAATGGTGAATTCGAATTCAATTCGATACATCTCTCAATACATCTCAAGATTCCTCAGTAGACTATGCTTTAAATCGAAGTGTTTACGGTTTACGCTGCCGGTTGGTGGCTGGTACCGTACGTGTTGTGAATTCTGTTTCATCGTTCGCTTAAATATTTCCAATGGATAAGATTACCAACGTTAGATTAACAAAACTAGATAAATCAGAATATGTAAAACCGACTCGCATGTTATATGAACAAGTAAATTAATTATGATTTTAAGAATGTGATTATGTGCATTTTAAATTACACTATCTCTGGCGTGATTTGAAATTTCCCATTGAACTCGGAGTTAATTTTCAATGTTAAAAATTAAAGATTTACCGTCATTCATGAGTCGCATTTAGTATGAATTCTACGTGTTTTTATGGTAATTCCCTATCAAGCTGAGTATTTAATTGAGAGATATTTGCATTGAATGTCTTAGAAAAGCAGGTTATCATTTGCTTTCTTACGCTTTATTAAAACTCCACTTTGGAGAATTCAAAAATATAAAATATATGACTTGACCTAGTATAGAACTCCATTTTTTAGTGCATATAAAGTGTTAAGGTTGCTGTTTTTAAGAGAAAATCAGAATTATATATTTGTCGTTTTAAATACTAAGTGACTTTTAATAGCATGTCTAAGTTTAGAAATTCAGAAATTATTTGTTGTTGAAGTTCTAAAATAGTTTAAGTGGATTATACTATAACAAAGAATGAAGTGAAAGTTGAATTGTGTGTTGAACAGTCTTGGTCTTTATGGTAAAATCCAGTAACTATTTTCAGATATGTTGTGAATTATTAATGCTTCTGTTCAATGTAGAGCAGAGGAGGGTAAGATTGAGACTCCTAAAATTATTAGGTCATTATGATTATCTCCAGTAATTGGATTTGAAACCTTTAAAATAAGCTGTCATAAAAAAATTAAACCCCCCCTCTCCCCCCAAACATTTATATTGGTTGTTGATTTGCCATTTTACTAGATAACGGCATATCAATCATTCGATGTTAGTTAAAATATAGCTTGATATCCTAGTGTAATTGATAAAGTTATAAGGAATACATTTCTATCTTGTGACACCTAGTGCCATTTGGTGAAAAAATTTAAACAATACCAAGTGTCATTCTTCTAATGAGAAAGTTAAATAAGGACCATTTTATAACTTTTTAAAAACTTTTTGCATGACAGTCAACACTTTACATCAAAATTAAATGATAACTAGCAAGATAGTTAACAAATATGTTTTATACAAAAAATGTTGAATATGGTATTTATAAAAATTGGTAAGTAAATAAAACAGCTTAAATATTTGCAGAATATAATATCTAAGAAAGACGTAGAAATAGTTGTAGGAAAACAATGGAGTTTATTTAAATTAAATAAACTAGAAATTAAACAAAGATTTTTCAAAAGTACATCAAACTCAAAAGTTTATAGGAAAATAAGAAAAAGTGAAATAGAAAGTATTATCAATAAATTCTGAGAACAAAATTTTAAATTCAAAATATTTCTAAACTATATGTCTATTTAAAAAAATTAAGAGCAAAATTAAAATATTTTATGAAAAGTACAATATTCACAAATTAGGAATTTTTGAAAAAAAAAAAAAAGACAACTGACTCACTGGAGTGAATAAGACCTATAACTTTGGTATGAATTACCTTGTGCTAATGTGTAATGTGTTGAGAAAAGAGTTTAAAATGCTGTTTTCTAGCTGAGACTATAATTCACTAGCCCCAGCTAATTTTAATTCATAAGCTGAAAACATCTTAAGCATTTCTCAATAAAATTCAGTTAGTTGAAGTAAAGAAAGCAAAAACATATGACATGTTTCAGAAATTAATCATTTTGTGCCATAACCATAAAGTTAGATGGACCAGATTTACAGCCTATTTCACTTTTAAACAATTATAAAAACCACTGCTAATGAAAGATTATAACTCGAGAGTAGCTGGACCTGAAACAAAAGGACCACTTTTAAAAACTCACTAAATTCGGCACTTCAAATAATCTGACACATGATATAGGACTTTCTAAATTATGTATGAAGTATTGTTTTCAGTTTTTATACCTGTACTATATCAGAAAATATCTATTAGATAGGTAAATTTAATATTTTCATGGGATTATATCAAATGCCCTATTTTATATGTTATGGCATTTGATAGCAATTGATAATGAAGAAAATTCAAGAAATATTAGCCAAGAATTCAAGAAATTCAATGCAACCAAGATTTCAAGCGTCAGGCTTTTATTCTGTTCAAGAGCACAACAACTGACTATACACATGCTTCGTGCAAACCGTGAAGCAACCAGGTGGTGCTACCAGTACGCCAAAAACAAATATATATAATTTCAATTTGCAACAGATAAGCTTACCATTTTTGTCAGAATATAATGTATATTCTTCCTTTCATAAAAAATGTATAAAGCACAAATATTTGCTAAGTTTTGACAAAAGTGATATGAACCAATTTTTAAATAAGATCCATCTTGTATTATCAAATTTTATTCTAAGGGGATTTATTGAATTTTATATAAAAATACAAAATGCATAAAATTCAGAATATTGATGTGGAATAAGTTTTGTTTAATTTCATTTATCATACATCAGAGTTTTTTTTTTTACTGCTTGTGTATTTATTTTCTTACCTTATGGACAACAGTATGGTTTAATAGGGTGCTTGCTTTTGATACCAGAGTCTATTGATTAAAGTCGTGCAGCTATCATAGTTTTTAAACTATTTAGAATAGGTTTTAAATCAGGGGTCATCAACCTTTTAACACCTACTGTCCACTTTTGTATCTTTGTTAATGGTAAACATTTTCTTACCTCCTTTTAGTGCCGCAGTAATTCAGTTTAGTGCAAATGTGAATTAATTTTTAGAGGGTAGGGTTTGTAAAAAATATTATTTAAATTTATCTGTTTAATTATACTTTATGTATGTTTATACATAGATATCTACGGATGGTTACGGAGGTCCATGAGAATACTTCAAAAAGTGTCCTGTGAATTATTATATGTATTCAAAGTTTACAGAGGGAATTGAAAAGTAAATAACAAAAATACAGTTTTAAAAAATACAGTAAGTTGTTTGTAGTATATTTGATATATGGAAGAACAAAATTTGTAACAGACTAAAAACCCCTACCACCCACCATGTTATCTTGAATCGCTTACAAGTGGGTGGTAAGCACCAGGTTGATGACCACTGCTTTAAACAGTAAGTCCTAGTCTGTTGAATCTAACCTTGTCTAACAAAACACATCTGAGTATAACCAACCAATGATATCTAATTGTTTGTTCTAGGGAATTAGATTTAGTAATATATGTACTTTTTTTTTCCAATTGAAATTTGTGTGTATGTAATATGTTAATTTTATATGTTCTTATTTATAGTAAATTAATAAAACTTATGTTAAATCTTATTGTTGAGCTGTGATTGTAATTTACCTTTGTAGCAAAAGTGCTTCAGATTCTTTAATTAAAAATTATGGGCATTTGACTTAAAGTATTTTGTACTACATAGCCTTTTTCTGTATTTTTCAGGATGGAAGAAAAAAATGCTGGGACTTAATCAGAGTTCATGATAGGTACATTTCTTTACTGCTTGGTATTTCCTAATTTTCTCTCTTGTATACATTGGTTGTTTCTCTGTTATGTCTTTATATAGATAGATACAATTGATAATTTTTTTGAAGATTATTTTTTTAAAAGTATTGTGGAAGTAACATGAAACTGTTAAATTTCTTAAATATTGTAATATAAAATTGCTTAAATATTTAAACTCTTTCATAGATTTATATAGCACCTAATGATTTGTTCTCCTGTGAATTTCAATAAATATTTTAAGTATTATGATTGAGTACATGAAAAGGAAATTGCATACTGTTTTTTTATTAGGTTACTATGATGTACAACATTTAACCCTTCAATACTCGCGCGGTTGACATATGTCACCCACCTGCTTTCATCTTCCCTAATGGCGGCCATTGGAAGGTTGGAAGTCTCCACTTTTCCTTCTACCTTCAAATGAGCCTTCCCTCTTGCCCCCTATCTTTTCTCTTTAGTTAGTCTCTAACTGATCTTCGATTAAACCGCGCCAAAGTTCACTGGTTGACACCTGTCCCACACGCAACCATCTACGTAACTTTTCAAGGAATGTGATTTTATTTTATTCTCAGTAAAATTTAGGTTTTAGATGCTTTTCTTTATTTGTGATTAAAAATCTAGTAAGAGAGAGTCAATCTCTAATAGGTTCTTTACATAAAACTTTTTTAATGATATTTTTGAATGTGGTAAAAAAAAAGTTTGTTAGAAATGTCAGAACAAGGCAGGTAAACATTATAACACATCTTCCAGGGCCAAAAGGCATAGCAGCAATTTTTTTTTTCTCCAGAAAAAATATTAGATTTGTTTATTGACGAACACGTCTGTAAAATAATAGCAGACTGCACAAATATTTACATTGATTCTATCAAATGTAAATTTGAAAGGGATCACGATGCCAGAAACACCAACGAGGTTGAAGTCAGGACCTTATTTGGTGTTCTTCTTTTGATAGGCACTTATAAAAGTTCCAGGACAAAAATTGATAAGTTATGGGATAACTCGAATGGTAATGGGTTAGAATCATGCTACCTATAATTAACCGGCAGAAACAGGTTTGTGTTTCATCTCAGGTGCCTTCGTTTTGATGACATTCGGGATACTGCATCTCGACAAGAATTTGATAAATTTGCTCCCATAAGGAATATATTTGAAATAATGTACCTCAAGAGGAAAAGAAGGTGCTAGAGGATGCTGTTCAGTGGTGCACCCAGGATTTAATCTTGGGGGGGGGGGGTGAGTTGAACGGATAAAATTATTTATAATGCAAATTCAATATTCATAATGCAATTTCTATTTCTTTGGGGGTGGGGCAGGGCCCCTTCGCTCACCCCCTGGGTGTGCCACTGACGCTGTTTTGCTTATGGACGACAGAGGGACAGAACAATGTGAAAGTGGTGCGAGAAATGCGAAAAGTGGATATATAATGACCATTTGAAAAATGTATGTGGAGAATGTTTTAATCTTTTGTAATTTGAATGTATGGATGATTTGTAATATATAATGTTTCTTTTTCTAAAGTTTAATTGTGTTTTATTTGTAGCATATACTCCTAAAAAACTACAGAAATAATTAGGTTACAAAAAAGTTAAATACATATGGATATAACACCAACAAAAATGGGTGACACTTGTCACCCACGCGACTGTTCGTGCTGCAGCTAGTGACGCGAGTACTGAAGGGTTAAAAAAAACTGGATTATATATATTTTTGATTTATAACTAAATCTTCACTAACCTGGTCTTTTTGTTATATTCATTATAAAAATGTAATATTAATGATCACTGTGTGTAAAGGGAAATATAAATGGGAATACTTCCAGTTTTTGTTGTCTTTTCTATAATATTACTCATTGGCTGTAAAATAGATGAAAGTACATTTTTACGTTACATCTTAACAAACATTTCTCAATTTTTTTGTATAGTTTTATTATTTTATAATTTATATTTAGGTTATGATTTATATTTAGGTATATTTAGGTTATATTTAGGTATATATAATTGGTTTTAAGATTTTCGTAATTGCTAATAGTTTAGCACCATTTCAGCATATTTCTTGATGTAGTATTTTTGTTCAGTATTTTATGACTGATGAAGCACGGCTATGTATTACTTCTTTTGTCTCTATGGGACAAAACCAGTGAATTTTTCTTTGCTTCTTATGTAAAGCTTTTTTATGAATTTTTTTTTATATTTTATTGAAGAACTGCATAAAAGTTTTAATTTTTTCTTTTATTCCTCACAGTGTAGCAATCATAATCTTCAATATCACAAGACAAGTGCTGATTTTTGTGAAGCAATTTAGACCTGGTAAATTATTTATATAATACAGTTTATTTTCATTATCCTCTTACATTTATGTTTTCCTTTCAAAATTTATTTATATTTAAGAAATGAAAGAGATGTAAAATAACCATTGACTATGCATTGTAATGATATCAATAATTATAAATAAATCTTTTCAGGTATCAGTATTATTTTGCTAGGGGGCTCTGCAAGCTGTCTCACCATATTTTTAAGATCTGTTTTAGTTGTTGAGGGAACTGTATGATGTATGCTTGCATGGGCTTTTCTATTCTTTTATGAACATTTAGAAACTTGGCAAAGAAATAAACTCATGAAAAGTGTCAGGGCAGACTTTAAGACTGAATCATCTAAGTTTTTAGCATGGCAGGGTTTTTCATTTTGAATTAGGGATGAAACTCTTGGCTTCTTAATATAAATTTGGGTTTTTAGAGTAACTAGACAAAGTTGACTTTTTTTGGTTGAGTCTTGTGAGTCAGGAAAGAGGATGCAAATCTTACCTATCTAATTCAACATATAAGATATTCATTGAAAAATTTTAATTCAGATGAAGCATTGAATAAGGATTGGATATTATTTCCCAATTTCTCCATGCCTGGTCCATTTCCTGATTTGTGGAAAATATTTTCTTACTCCAGCTCAGCATCCATTATTGACTGATTTCTTTGTTGTATTATTTCATGGGAATTTGGGTTACAGAATGAATTTCCCCCCACTCTCTTTTTAAAATGTAATTCTCTTAATAAGTCATAAATGATTTAAAATAATTTTTTATTCATATACTTGTTGTGCTATACCCAAGCAGCTTAATTAAAGCTAAATGCTTTGGGCATGACTTCTAGCTCTAATTCTCCTGAAATAAATATCTTGAATTCTACCTTCACTGCTATCTTCATCTAAAAATTACTGAAGCTGTGTTGTAGATCACTCCTTTTTTGATTGATTTACATTGATTAGGTTTATGAAATTTTTAAGGAAAATATACAGACATTATAGGAAATAAGGGGATAAAACAGAATATTTGAGCTCTGTTTGAAGAAAATTTTTTTTAGATCATATGAAAATATGTTTAAAAATTTGATAGTTTTTTAGAAAAGCAGTAGTGCAAGAGGCCGTTTCTTTATGGGTCATTTTCAAAAAATTTGCCAAAACAGCATTTCAAAATTTTCAAAATTAAAAATCATCAACTGTTTAATTTATTTTTGGATACATGCTTGGGAATACTTAATTTTTAAGGATACAGTGATATTTGAGCTTAATTTTTCCCACAACCAGATATATTTAACTTCTGGAAAGTAAATCTTTGAGCTTCAATGTCATGAGTGTTACCAGACAATGTGACTACATTTCTATAAAGTATGAAAGTGTTTATTTTTCCAAAAATGATACATTCCATTGTTCCCCTAAATTTGTCCTTTGACTATATAACATTAAACAAAAAAAGAATTTAATAATTGTTTAATAAAAATGCACTATTCATTGTCCTGAGTGTTATCCTGTTATCATGTTTTACTGTCTATCACTATTGTAAATAAAATTAAAAAAAAGTTTCAAAATAATATTGTTATGAAAATACATACTTTTAATTATTATACAAATTCTAGTAGAGCTATGGATTTATTTAAAATTTTTATTGTGTTTTAGAGCTCATTTACTAGGTAACACACATGACACAAATGGTAACACTCATGACATAAATGGTAACACTTTGATAAAAGGAGAGAAAAGCATGTTATGCTTTTTCAAATACATCAATTGGAAAGGGGAAACGGTAATAAACTCTGTTGCCTTTCATTACAAGTTGGGGGTTAGGCAAAATACTTATTATCTGATCAAATTCTACATATGAAATGTCCTCCTCCATTAATCGAAACAATTTGCCATTTTCACCAGTTAATCTAAAAAAAAAAAAACCTTAAGCTCTCCATCCACAGCATCATACTCTTGGCAAACTCCAACATATTGGTAATGTCCTTTATTTGGGTTATCCCTAAAAACTTTAATTAGCACATAAGCACCAGGTTGAAGCTTAGATTCAAAGCCACTAGCTCCTGGGTTGTTAAGATCAATGGAAGATATTGAAATGTCATCATCATCAGTGCTGTAAATTGGTGATCTTTTATGTTTTACTACTCCTTTGAGAACAATCTTTTTAAAAGATTGAAAACACTTGCAAAACTTTCCTAATGTCCATTCGTTTTTCATGCAGAAACATGACACATCACGGTAAAAAAAAATTCTTCTGAATTTTTAGTTAATAATTGGTGAATGGAATGAGTACCTTTGACTGTCATGAGATTGGATGGTATTAGCTGAAAATAATTATCAACTTTGTCTTCAGGTATAAAAAATAATTTCACTTTTAATCCTTGATTTTGTAATACATGGAACAATGTTTCAGCATCAGGTATGTCAGTACCATGTGCTACAATTTGATCTGCTGTTCGCTTTAATGTTGTCCCAATGCCATCAGCAGCTTCTTTGCCATGACCAGATTTAAAGAAAGACCACGTCGCTGCTTTAAATTCAAAATCAAAGATCTTTCTTGTAAAAATATAGAAGTTTTTTTTTTGTCTGTACTGGGTAGAAGGCCCATCAGAAAAGAAATGAAGAACTTGTATATTTGGATAATCCTTTCTTAATAAATCCAAAACAGGTTCAAGATGAGCCCAGATTCCAGGTGGACCATGTTCATTGCTTGGGGAAATTGATGAGAAAGAGAGAGGACTTTTATCCTTCATATATAACACTCCTGTATGAATAGTCACCTGATATCGTGAAGCTCCAAAGTGTTAACTCTGGATCTCCTCATGCAGTTTGCAGTTATAATTTTCTGAAAATTCGATAATTATTGCAGCCTCAGTATCAGATAACTGCTCTTTGCATTTTTTAAAAGACTTGTTTTGATGTCTTATTTTATAAGAATGGGGTTTGAATGCTTTCATCTGGCTCTGGAAGGAATTATTCAATTCATTAACAGTTCCATGAAGTGCTACAACTTTTTGCACATTCACACAAAACAATGACTTTTTTTCATCCTTTATTTTATATCTTTCTTCTTTTACTTTGCTCCATTTTTTCCAGGTTGTACTACTGTTCAGATCTTCAACTGATACTGGGATTGTATTGTAAATACAATTCTTACATATACTAAACATGCAGTTAAAGTTGTTTTTATCACAAGCTAAGAATGATGTCAATACATGCAGGTTTGCAGTAGGCAGAACTTTCAGATGGCGTAGCTTGCAAGCCATGAACTCTAAATTTGCATGTTGCACACACCTACAAGTGTCTCTGTCATCATCGGTTGGCTTCAGAACATAAAATGGTCTGCATTTTGTAAACAAAGTGTATGACACAGGTTCGGAAGTTATTTTTTAATCACAGAATTTTTTATACAACACTTTCATGGAATCTAACAAAAACCTCTTTTGCATCTTTAATTTATTTATGGTTCAAGTTTCCTTCTTTCCTGCAGTAGCATGACTTACATCATCACGTAAAAAAACTGTACTATTTTCTCATATTTTTCTTTGATTTCTTTAGCTTTTACCACAGTAATACGTTTTTTATATTTTAATCCAATTGTGTGAGCTGCTGTACTTTGCATTTTATATTTCTGGCATAACTTTGATGACATAATTCTCCCAATCATTCTCTTATCACTAGCATTAGATAGTCTTGCATAGGTTGTTTTGAAATTTGATACCAAAACATCATGAAATATTAACTTTTTTGCAACTTCATGTTTCATGTAAACTTTACTTATTCTAAAATTTTCCAGCAGATTTTTTGTTTTTGATCTAGGAGTTTCAACTATAGAGTTTTTCCTTGTGACTGCCCTTGCATACCTTTTTCTGTATTTATCAATTTTTTTTGTTTTTTCATCTAATAACTTCTGCAACTCCTGTATTTTTTCTTTCATTTTTTTTATTTTCTCTTACTGTTTTAGATCTATTCTTTAAGATACATTTTCTACCTTGCACCTTCTGCCTGCTTTTTAGTTGCACAGAAACTGGTGTACATTCTAATTGTGCTGAAACTGATATACTTACTGGTTGTGCAGAAACTGGTATGCTTTCTAATTGTAAGGGAGATTCAAAACTAGCTTTCAAAACTTTTTTTTCTCTGGAAGTTGCAGCAGAAATCCACCATCTTCTCTTTACCTGCCTGTGTTCACGGCTAGTCATTTCACTAACTTTCTTTCTCTTTGCATTTCGTAATTTGTGCTTTTCTTTGTATAAAGCTTCTCTCTGCACATCTTGTCGTCTCTTTTCTCTGTATCTTTTTTGCTTTTCTGCTGTTGATAATGCCTTTTTATTTTTTTTGCATGTTGGCATCTTAGAAAAAAAAGAAACTATTTTCAGTCCTCAAGAAATAAAAATGTTAAAATAACAAAGATGATGTGTATATACAGAGGCTGTTCGCACATTTTTTAGACGATTTTGGTAAGCGGTAATAAAAAATCGTTTGCTGAAAAGAAATAATTGCAATTGTACTATGTTTTTAAAAGTCAAAATTATTGTCTGCGGCTTGAAAGTTTTTTTATTCAAAATGGCATTTTTAACAAAGCAGTGGTTCGAAGGCTACATTTATGCTCTTTCCGAAGAGAAATATGCATACTCCGTTATCCAAAAACGATGTGAGAGTCATGGTTTTGTGATATCTAAAGCGTCGATAGGTAATATCGTCAACAAGAAAGGAAAAAAACGTCAAATTGGAGCCTCAAGTGGGACGAAAATTCCAAACAAGTATCCAAGGAAAAAACGGACATCTTCGACTATTGCAAAGATACGTTGTTTAATGTTAAAAGAAAATCCCCTAATCAAAGGACAGTTGCAAAATCATTAAAATGCTAGGTGTCCACTGTAAACAAAATGATAAACGTTGATTTAAATCTTAAAGCGAAAAAACACAATTTGCATCGTCTTCTTCCAAATCATATCGCTGAACGTAGGACACGCTGCAGAATTCTATATGAGGAACACTTATCCAAAGAAAAATGGAAAACAATTGTCACAATAGATGAATCATGGGTGTATTTAAATGATTGCAACAAAAAAAGAGCCATTTATTATCACAAAAGGGGAGAAAAAAAAATTTAAGTACATGGTTCAAAGAATCGAAAGAAAGTTTTTCTAAGGGATTCATGATTGTTGCTGGTTTTTCTTATAATGGCAAGTTAAAAATAAAGAGAGTGGAAAAAATGTCAAGATTAACTCCAAATACTATCAGAAATATATTTAATCGCCAATTTTTCTGAATGAAATACCATAGCTTTACCCACAGTGCCATCAATCTGTGAGACTCCATCAGGACAAAGCTAGCAGTCACAGATCAAAATCCACTGTAAATTTCCTAAAAGAAATGGTACAAAAAACTGGTATCAAGGCCATACCCTTCACTGATATCCCTACTAAATCTCCCGATGTATCATCTATGGATTTTTGTGCTTTCGGACTTTTAAAATCTGCATTATCCAAACGTCGTCCCTAAACACTTACAGGACTCTGGAAAGCTGTTCAGGAGGAATAGGATAGAATACCTCTTCTGACACTTCAAAAGGCATTATTATCCAGGAAATTGCGGTGTCGAAAGATAGTTCAGAATAAGGGATGTCAAATAGAACATTTAAAACACAAGAATTTTATATAATTTAGTTTTGTGAATACAATATACATCGTCTAAAAAATGTGTGAACAGCCTCTGTATATATAATGAAACATATATACAGAGGACATATATACAGAGAACATATATAAACATATTAAAAAAAATATTCTTAATTTATTACTTTTGGTTTAGGGCAAATATACAAACTGAATTCCATCAAAATTTATTTAACAGAATTTCATCATGAGTGTTACTTATTCATTATGAGTGTTACTTTCTATGGGTAACACTCATGTCTGGTAACTCTCATGACAAAATTATACTATATTAACTTTATTCCATAGTAATAGTCAATACAAAAGTAACTTGTTAGGGTTAATAAATAACTGATTCATGTTCTTATTACATATTAAAATTAAACCTATGTTATCTAATAATTAGTTATAAAAAGCAAGGTAACACTCATGATGATTAATAAAAATACTCACCTTTCTTGGCACTGTATTTCCCAGTATTTCTTAAATCAATCAACAAAATCCAACAGAAACACATGTACTGTGTTGCACTAGTTTAGGGAAGTAATAATAACCACCAAAAGTTTGTAAATGGTGTTGTCATTTATTTTTAAATAATTAAAACTAAAAAAAGTAAGACTCATGACACAGTTCTAGTACAGGTCTTTATAACTCAATATTGACAATTGATATGTTTTTTGTTTTTTAAATATCAACATATGCTAGATAATTCCATGCAGCATATGTAACATTTATTTGTTTGTATGAATAATGTAGATTAGTTTTTGAAACATCAAATTATGATTGAGTGAATGGTCTTCGGACAGCTAAAAAAATCCAGTTTTCAAGTCTATCTTTCCCTTTTATTTTGGTGTTACAATCCCTAAAATGTTTAAAATTTTTAACAGTCATGTAGAAAATAGCTCAATAAACAAGAATACAAATGTATTTTCTGTTTGAATAAATATAAAAAATAATTAACAGATCTAAAATAGCCTGGACAATGAATTGGCAAATTTTTTGAAAATGACCCTTATATGAATTTCTTTAAATGAACTGCAGAAATGTCAGTTTTTGTGGTTGTCCAGTATATTCTAGATATATTTACTTATGTAAAAAAACTCTTTGATTTTGAAAGATGCAATATAAAGTTCTATAGTTAAAATTACCTTATAAGAAAACTTGTCAGCCAACAGCTGACAATATTAAAAAAATATTTCTCTGTTTAGCATTTTTCAGCAACAAAGATGAATTTGAGAAAAGATATATTTATTTTAAGGAAAGTTGAGGTGTGTCACTAACCTTATTAATATTATAGCGTATTCAGATAAGTTGGTTATGTATTTTATTTAACTACTCTGTGTCTGTAAACTAGCTCTGAGCAGTGAGTAATTTTATCTAAAAAGTATTCATCTACTAATTGTACCCATTATATAAAAACTGAAGAAAAAAACATATATATGCTGTTTCGTATGTTGTTTATTTTCTCTCTAGTTGTTCCAAACACACATATAGATTTGTTTTATTCTAAGTTACTTATGTTGTGATGATTTCAGATTAGTTCATACAATGCTTTATTTCATTTTAATAAATACATGTAGAAAATTCTGCAACCATTTCATAAATTAGTACAGAAGATAATATTTTTAGCAGCCAGTTAATTTGAATGGCATCCATAACTTGCGATAATAGTACATTTGGAGCATCTTGCTGTTTTTTTGGTGTTTTTCTTCTGAGTGATTAGCATATTGTACAGGAAGAGTTATGGTTGATGTTTGGTTTGCAAGTAACTCCCATAATTGTATATGTTGGGGAGAAGTGTTGCATAAAATATGCAACACTTTTCTTCCCTGAAAGTCCGTTATCATACTCCCAGCATCCTCAGGCTATTACCCAAGTGAAGCAATTGCTGTAGGGAAACATTTGTAACATTGTGAAAGTTTCCTAGAATTTGAATTTATTCTTGAAGAGTATTGTTTTCAGTTGCAATATGAATATACTGTGCTGACTTCTTTTGGGCATGTATATATGATTAACTTATTTATTGCTTTTTGCTTGTGTTAAATAGTTTTTTTTGTTCTTTAATGCATGTAATGAACATCTTATAATTTTTTTCTTGCAGCTATTTATTTTGCTGAAGTTAAAGTTGAAGATATAGGGGATACAATTGATACCAAAAAATACCCTCCTAGTTTAGGTATGACTGTCGAGCTGTGTGCTGGAGTGGTTGATAAAGATCAGAGCTTAGCAGAAATTGCAAGAATGGAAGTGTTAGAAGAATGTGGGTATGATGTTCCTGTTTCTTCTCTGCAAAAAGTATCTTCATATAGGTAATTTTATTTTTTAGTACCTTGTACTTTGGACATTTTGTATTGTAATATTTTTTTTCTAGCTTTGTGTTTAATTCATACAGAAAAAATTACTTAACTGTCCTTCTGTTTATTTTTTCTTTGGGGGGTAAAATTCATTTCAGAGATATTGCATATTAAATATTATTAATTAATTAAATTTATGTTAAAATGAATTTTTCAGGTTACTTACCTGTCTTTCTTTAATCTAATCTTACGGTTTTAACTTTAATGTCCTTATTTGGTGAGAAGATTAAAAGATATATTTAGTGAATTAAAACTTTTTGAATCTAAATTAGTTTAATATTAATATATATATATATACTGAATTAATTTCCTTAAGTTTTAGTTTCAATAAGTTTTATTGAAATTTGAGTTTAATATGTATTATAATTTAAAGAAGTAGATGCTTCTATAATGTCTATGTATGTTTTTGCATTTTCAATTATTCACAACGTTTCATTTATTATAATTACATTATTTTTAGCACCAGTTATTGAGTTTTGTTAAAATCACATTTGATAGTGGGAATAATCTAAGGAAATACACACATAAGGGAATAACAATATCTTTATACATGGTATAAAGATAAAAGTTAATTTTCTGAGTACTTAATATTTAGAAAATTAGATATTTTTCTACTTTGCCTTATTAAATGTCCCTCTTTTAAGAAGTATTTTCCCATTTGAGCAGGTGTTTGGGTCAAACTGTGCTTATAATATTCAAGAACCTTAAAGAAACATTGCATTTAAAAGGAACCATGGACATAATCTGAACTGTGTAAATATATATATATATACCGAGGAGCCAAAAAAACTGGTACAGGCATGTGTATGCAAATAACGGAGATATATGCAGTTAATCAGCGTAATGCGATGCGGTCAGCAGTGCCTATATAAGACAACAGGTGTCTGGCAAATCTATTAAATCGGTTCCTGCTGCTACAATGGCAGGTTATCACAATTTGTGTGACTTTGAAAATGGCATTATAGTCTGTGCATGAGAGATGGGACATAGCATCTCCGAGGTAGTGATGCAATTTGGATTTTCACATACGACCATTTCGCAATTGTACCGTGAATATTAGGTATCTTATAAAACATATCTCTGACAGCGGTGCGGCTGGAAAAGGACCTTGAAAGAGTGAGACCGTCAATGACTAACAAGAATCCTTAAACGAGATAGACGTGCAACACTTCCTCAAATTGCTGTGGATTTAATGCTGGGGCATCAACAAATGTCAGCATGCAAACTGTTCAATGAACCTGCTATGGGCTCTCAGAGCCGCAGGCCCACTCGTGTACCATTGTTGACTGCACGATGCAAAGCTTTATGCCTCACCTGGGCCTACCAACACCTCCATTTGACTGTTGATGACTGGAAACACATTGCCTGGTCTGATGAGTCTCGTTTTCAATTGTATCTGGCAGACATTGAAACATGTACGCACGGCTGAACATCTACGCATATGGAGACAACCTGTTGAATCCATGGACTATACATGTCTACAGGGGACTGTTCAAGCTGGTGCAGCCTCTGTGATGGTATAGGGCATGTGCAGTTGGCGTGATATAGAACCCCTGATAGGTCTAGAGATGACTCTGACAGGTGACAGGTACATAAGAATCCTGTCTGATCATCTACACCAACTCATGTTCATTGTGCATTCCAATGGACTTGGACAATTCCAGCAGGACAATGGGAAAAATTTATCTTATGGTGATACTTATTTGATGTGTTAAATTGTTGTAGTTGACATTTATAGGTTATTCCCCTTTTTATCAATTCCAATTATCAGGGAATTATCAGTTATAGGTCTGAATAGGTCTGATTTATGTATAATTTATTTATTTCCGAGATTCTATATAATGTGGTATGAATTCATTTTATTTGTATCAATTCTGAGTTTCTTACAATGTGGTTTCCATATAACGCGACAGTGTTTTCTGATGAAAAAGGTGCCTTCTTTTTGTTATAAACATAGGTGATGATATTTAGAGTTAAAGAAAGAAAAAAAAAAACTTTATCGTTGGAATTTTATCAACCTGGCAAGTAACTTTAACCTAAAAAAGCTAGAGGTTCTAGGTGCTCACTTCTGTAAAGGGGGGGGGGGGCAATTATTAGAAAAATAGCTAGAATATACTTTTTCTTCCTATCTAGCCTTAAATATTTACTTTGTGAGTCACTGTTAATAAATTAATGTTTTCGATAATCCCCTGACGTCATCTCAACAAGCCAATAATCACCGACCAAGCAAACACAATAGTAACGTCATTTTGTAGACAAGATGTGGCACACATTTCAAATGTTTAATCTATGACTTCATTCCAACCCAAAACTTTAACTGCTGTATTTCGTATGTCAATAAATTTGTATATTCCAAAAATAGCATGTGAAACGCCAGGGAGTGCCACACTCAATTCAAGTAAAAGACCATGTGGTGAACTTCCTAACTGGTAGTTTTGTGGTCATTTGGGGTCTGGTTAGAAGTGACAAGCCTGTTTGTGGTTTTCCTTGCAATGCTCTGTGCCTGCATGTGAAAGTTGCTGAATTCAGCATCAAAGCAATGTAGTTGAGTTGCAGGTGAAATGTTCATTTGAGTCCGCTCGTCTTTATTTTTCCTGAAATCGTCACTACCAATACATGGAGAGAGAGGACCGTCATCTACATAGGTTGTACAAAACTTTCTTCACCTCTGTTTAATTGAGAACTGGTTTAATTGACCCTTCATCAAGAAATGTTTATTTTTTTTGAGTGATATCATAGTGATATTTTAGCATTGAGTATATTTGAATTTAATTTATTTTTGTGTTCATTTATAAATAAATGCTAGTTATTTTTAAAACTATATGTATGTTTTTATGTTTTGCTTCACGTTTGCACACCACACTTTGAGAATAGTATCTGTTTTTTAGAGATCAGAATTAATTTTCAACTATCCTCTTTTTATTTATTTATTGTGGTGATAGTCCACCTTCCCTGTTAACTATATTGACTCTGCACCTGAAAGCTAAAATTTATCTAAAGATAATTTATGTTCCTTTTAACATTATCTATCATTTAAGATTATGGGCATTCTTATTTCCTTATAACTCGGCAGTGTTTTCCATATAATGTGACAGTGGTTTTCATATGGTATAAATTAATCTGATTTGTCTTATTTCTGTTTCTGATAACTTGGTTTCCATAGAATGCATTTCCTGATTTGAATTCATTCTAAGTTTCTTATAACACGGTTTCCATATTACACAGTACGAATTAATCACATTATAGGAGATTTAAGTGTAGAGAGAAGTATAAGGACATGTGTGTGAACAAAAACAGACACAGCAAGCCTATTCCCAGTGTCATCTGGTGGTTACTAGGCAAAATGTTAGATTAGTTATATAACAGGAATTTACAATTCCCAAAACATGCCACATTGAGTTACGGCACTTCTGCATGCTCAATGGAAATGGGGCACCATTGAGCATGCAGCAATGGGGCCCTACAGGATATTAGGCAGGTGTACCAGTATTTCTAGCTCTTCAGTGTACATATACGTGTATTTCTATTTCTATTGCTTTTAATCTGACTGTAATGAAGTGTATCTAGTTTCTATTCTTTAAAATATCACAAAAAAATTTCTCATCATATTGAGCTTATTTTAATTTCTTGTGTTATTATTTATTTTTATTAATTAATGTACTGCCAGTTTTTTTGCTATTTGTGTAAAATAATGCACATGACATACATTTTTGCATTTGAAAAAGTTGAAACAATTTAATGAGAATTATTTCTGTTCCCTACAGTATTAATATGTGGCTGTATTTATGTAATTCAATGTACAATATTTATTTAGATCAGGTGTAGGTGTATCTGGTTCTCATCAAACTCTATTCTATGTTGAAGTCACTGATGCGATGAAAGTATCTGAAGGAGGGGGCAATGTCAGTGAAGGTGAATACATAGAAGTTATTGAACTGAACTTAGCTGAAACCTATTCTCTGATATACGATGAATCTGTGGCACGACCACCTTCGATGATTTTAGGTCTGATGTGGTTCTTCCAACATAAAGTGCCTCCTAAAGTCAGCCAAAAATTATAAAGGTGCTTGAGATTAATTAAGCCTCTACAGTTAGATTCTTTTACAGGTAATTAATGAAAACCCTTACCTGTTTCTTTAAAAGAAAGAAAAAATTACTTTATATGAAAGATTTTTGAGTAGTTTTCAATAGTATTGTTTACAGGCTGTTGACTGATATATGGTATAACTGATGTAAAATTGCTATTCTGTAAATGAAATTTTTATCTTAACTGTATGAGTTTGAATTAGTTGATGTAAAAGAACTTGTCAATTTAAAAAAAAAAAAAAGAAAAAAAAAAAAAGTTCTTTCCTCATTTGTGATGGGCATGTAATATGTGTATAGCAAAAGTGCACGAAACCTACTTACATAGTAGGAGGAACTAATGTAATAACTGGCAAAATTAGCACATATTTACTAATTTTTGTGTCGATTATTCATCCTACTAGTTTCTAGGTCAAGCAATTTTGTCATCTGTAAGGTACATAAATCTTCTGTGCAAATTATTAAAAGATTCTTGGTTCATTTTGTTTTGGACTTGATTGAAAAAAGTAAATCAGCAGTAAAAATTTAGGAAAATTAAATTTTGAAATATTTTTTCCTCCAGTATACACATCTGCTATGGCTTTCAGAGAAGCCAAAATGAGGGTGAAACTAGAAAACCTTGATTCAAGACAGTTAGGTATGCTGAAGGTGATTTTTTTACTTTGCTTGTGTGTAGTATAATTGTTTTTAAATACTTAGTTGTCTCTATCAATTTATGTTCATGAGAGAAAATGACACAAATCAGGAATTACCCTCACTAATGCATCTACTCTCACTGACCAAAAACCTTGTTTCACTGTTAGGAAAGACATTTTTGTTCCCAATTTTAAGAAATCTGTATCCAGAGCCTGACTAAGGCAGGGGCATACGGGGCAGTTGCCCCGGGCCCCCTCATCAGAGGGGGACCCCAAATCGAATAGAAAGTTGATTTTACATATCCTTCTTTAATGAAATTTTCTGAGATTTTGATTTGTTGAGAATGAAAAATCACGGAAATATAACGAATAAATTTAAATAGCAATTTTGTCAAATTTTGGCTCTTCAGATGTGCTGTTGTATCCCTTTTAATGATGGACATAGAATTGTCAGAAAATCAATAAAATGGA
This sequence comes from Dolomedes plantarius, assembly GCA_907164885.2. NCBI lineage: Eukaryota > Metazoa > Arthropoda > Arachnida > Araneae > Dolomedidae > Dolomedes > Dolomedes plantarius. The sequence continues at coordinate 4,361,238 of OU015492.1, read as the reverse complement.
CAGAACGATATTTCGTCTGACCATTGGAGGGGGGGGGGGACTTTATAGAAAATTTTAGGTTCAAGACAATTTTCTTGTTATATATCATCTATAATGAGGTGAAAAATTCAAATACCTCCATAAAGTTTGGTTCTTCATTACTGAAGTAGTGAAGCAGAGGGGGGCCCCCCAAAGAAGTTTTTGCCCCGGGCCGCAACTAGGCTAAGTCAGGCCCTGTCTGTATCACTTCTTTGGGACCTTAATTCTAACTTGACTCTCTCATTTTTAAGGCTTGTAAAAGCCTTTTGTCTTCAACTGATTTGGTAGTTTCTACTGCATGTTAATTTTCATGTTATCCCTCAGTAAAGCAGCTTTCAAAATTCTTTCAAAATTTAATTGTAATAACACCTGTCTGAGGCTTTATTGAGTTGCTCACTTGCCAAATCGATTCACTCCATAAAACAAAAAGTGGAGCAAAGTGGTAAAATAATATACATTGTTTTCTAGTATTCCTTTTCAAATATAAATTCAAATAAACATTGTAGATTGTATTATTGCAGATGTAGCTTTTATCAAACAACATATAAAATGCATAAGATAGAATATCCTAGGAGTAATTGTTGCTATTACTACAAATTTTGTGTGATTTAAGGGAGTGAATTGATATGGCAAGCAAAAAAAAGTAATATCATCAAACTCTTGAAATTATTTGTGTATATTATTTTGATGTCTTGAAAATTTTTTTTATTAGAGAAAAAAATTAATTCTTTAAAAAATCACAAGTACCTATTTCTGCATCAGTTACTGTAACCAATTAATTCTTTTCCTTTTTTTGTGATGAAACAATGCTAAACAATTGACAGTTATCATCAAGTACTTGCTTCTGCATTTGACTCACATTATTGCAACAATTTACGTTAGAGTATGGACATAATTGAATTTGCTTCTGAAATAAATTACATATTCGATGGCCAAATGATAGTTATTTTTAAAATATAAATTCTTGTTTTATTTGGTCATTGAGTTCTGTTAATCCTCATTAGTAGAGAAATTTATTATGAATATAAAAGATTAGTCATCAGTCAAGTGTTTTGACACAAAAAATTGTAAAAAATCCACAGAGTGAATTGATTTGGCTTGTGAATGGCTCAATTAAGTGTCTTCACACCCTCCCCCTCATTTAGGACTTCAGAAAATACTAATGTTTACTGTTGGATTTTCAAAGATCAGAGGCCTCTATCTGATTGTCATTTGTGATTGGAATTTTTAAGTTGTGTAGAGTAGTTCTTCACAAACTGTGGGTCATGACACACAAAGGGGGTGACAAAAAAAAAATTTTAATTCGAGGAGTCACGAATTGTATGAAGTAAATTTATGTTGTATTTAATTATTTAATTAAATAATGCTTTAAATTTTCTTTGATTGCATAGTTTAAATATTTTAATTTATTTTTTGTGTTAAAATATGTATAAAATGATACTGTTAAATTAGCTGCCAAGCAGTCTTACTATAAAGACTCCAGCCCAAAATCTACAGTTAATCGATATTAAAAATAATTTGTCAAAATTGGCATATTTCTTTTTTCTATTTTTAAAAAACATTTTTCTAATTTAAAAGAAAATTTTCTACTACCAACAAAATTTTCTTTGGGGTCGAGTAATTTTTTTATTAAAAGAAAATGGATTGTGGTCGAAAAAAGTTTGTATACCATTGGTATAGAGCAGTCATACTCACCCTTTTTTTCTCTCGGGCCGCATGCATATGTTAGCTACATTACGCCATCAGTAATATAGTACTTTTCCCAATGATATAATAATGTAAAAAAAATAAAACTCAAAACCCAAATGTATTGAAACGTTTATTTAAAAATGAGTGGAATTTTTTAAAAATGTTAAGATGAAATTTTGACTATTTTAGACAAATCAGGTTTATATTTGTTACATGCTACTCTCAATACGTCATTAAAGTAAGAATCAGTAAGACAATTTCTATATAAATTCTTCAAATATGTCATTTTGAAATTGGATGATTTACATAGGTACAGTAGTACCTCGACTTACGAGTGTCTCAACTTACGAGATTTTTTGCTTTGAGTTACGAGCAAGCTTCAAATATCCGACTGCTAGTTTGAGCAGCGAATGCCATGTTACGTGCTCATCAAATGAGAACACAAGAAGCATATAATATTTACAACCTTTATGTACAATTATTATACAGTTGTATACATATTATTCTAAGACTACTATCCAGTGTTAAACCGAGAGATTAAACACTCAACAATTACCACCCAGAGCCTGACTAAGGCAGGGGCATACGGGGCAGTTGCCCCGGGCCCATCAGAGGGGCACATCAGAGGGGGGCTCGAAATCGACTAGAAAGTTTAGTATTAAGTATTAAGTTCTTCATTACTGAAGTAGTGAAGCAGAGGGGGGGGGGGGGGCAAAGAAGTTTTTGCCCCGGGCCCCAATTAAGCTAAGTCGGGCCCTGTTACCACCCGGGGCAACTTGCTCTGCCCAAACTTGAGTCGCCCTCTGAAACCGAACAGAGCCCAACCTATCTCGCAGAGACATAGCTTCAATTCCTTCCCCCACACTGGAACTCCCCATAAGGTCTAGAGGATGGGATGACCTTGGTCCTAGGATCGCAAGCTCTCCTCCTTCTACAGATGCTTAGAAAACATTCTTTGGATTCTCAGAAAGAAGAATCTGGACATTACAGCCACAATGAATGATGCAACAATCGTCCAGCTTCCGTGTCTCACTCGTTCACTTTAAGAGAGTAGCTGGTAATGAAAGCGAAAGTGAGGAAAGTGGGATCGAAAGGTCAAAAAACAAATAAGATTTAATTATTCAGTTCAGCCTTTCTCCTCCTCCTTCCATCAGCATCTTCAAGTCTGATCTCCAAGGTAAATGTTGTACATTACACTTATTAAAACAAATTTATTGCAATACATTCTATTGTATTGCATTTTTATACAATGTTCGTCATTTAGAAGCTCATTTTTCTTATTTAAAAACGTAACAAAAAATTGCGGTGTTTTGGGGGAGCCCGGAACAAATTAATGGCATTTCCATTCATTTCAATGGGGAAAATTGATTCGAGATACGAGTATTTCGAGTTACGAGCTCCGTCATGGAACGAATTAAACTCATAAGTCGAGGTACCACTGTATATTGATATGAACAATTGACAGCAGATGGCACATTTTTGTACAGTTTTGTATTTTTCAGGCATTAATTTTCAAAAGTTTCATTTTTCACTCATTGTCAAGCAAGTGCTTTTGTGTTTACAAAAGCACTTGCTTGACAATGAGTGCAATTGTTTCAGGCTGCACATAAAAGCTTGCTGGACCACAGTTTGAGTATCTCTGGTATAAAGTATACAGTCCTTTTAAGTTGGGGTTTCTCAAAGTGGGTGATACCATCCCCCAGGGGAGGTAGAACAATCCATGGGGGGGGGGGGAGTTGTCCATTTAAATTAAACATCAGCTATTTACAGTTCTGGCTGTGAAAACAGATATTGGTACTTTATCCTGGATTATAGGCTGTAGTACAAAAGTTTTCAATTGCATTTCCTTCATCCTATTGAGAGGAACATGGGTTCAGTAAGGTCACAAATCTGCTTAAAGCTACTAAAAGCTGAAACCAACTAAAAATAGCTGATCCCGATCATTTAAAAATGCTGTTAATTTTTTCTTCTGAAAATAGGGCGGTAGACCAAATAAGTTTGAGAACCCCTGTTTTAGATAAGCATACTTATGTGGTTAATGATGCAAGATGGTTGGTTATTGGTCTATGGTTTGTTGAAACTACCTCAAAACATTTTCTCTTATGTGGAATGGCCAGGTGATGGCTGAAAGGCTAGGGTGCTGGCATTGGGTTCAGATCCTGTGGGTTCGAGTCCCACTGTTGGCATAGATGTTTGTAGCCATTTGGAATCAGCTTTAAACTGTAGGTCCTAGTCTAATTAGCCCTTGTGTAGTAAAAAGTTGACTGTAGTGCTCTAAACCAAACCAAACCTAATGTGTGGAATATCTCTTGATGGTACATGCAGAAGAGTTTGGTTCAATAAATGAATGAGATAGGTTTCTAGAACTATGCCTTTAAAATGTTAAACTCAAACTGTTGACTTAGGTATATTTTAAAAACTTTTTTGTAAAATCCTTACAATATCAATATATATACAGTCGAACCTCCATATATCGAACTTCCCTATATCGAAATTTTCTATATATCGAACTCTTAGCAAATCTCCATGTTCATTACATAGAAAAATTGTTTCTATATATCGAAATTTTTTTCAAGACAAATTGGGAGATTTTATTCCACTTTAGAATAAAATCTCCCAATTTTTGACATTAGAAACAATACGTCGTGGACTTCAATTCGTGGAAAATGTCCCTGATGACGTTTTTAGTGGACTGAAAAAAGACGAACATTTCTTTGAACTTTCCGCAAAACTAACTGTTCAGCAAGATATTCGTAGTTTTTTTTAAAGAATGTAACTGTAATCATTGTAACCACTGTATGCATTGTTTTTTTTAAAGATATGTAGTAATCAATAAATCTTTCATATTAATTAATTTTTTAGTTATTAACTTTCATTTAATGGAATTCGCATATAAATAAGAAATGGAGTTTCGTATACGAAAATTAGCTTCATTTATTTTTTTTAGGAGAATTATGATAAGACTAAACTCAATTCTATATATCGAAATTTCTATATATAAAATATTTTTCACGCAATTTGCTACTTCGATATATGGAGGTTTGACTGTATATACACACACACACACACACACATATCTATTGTATTTTTACTGAAGATTTTATTTTTTGTTGATTTAATGTTTAACATGTTAGTTACTGTAAATATATTGTTTTATGATTCATGTATATATATGTATATATCAGCAGCTTATAATAAAGTTTAAAATGAACAGTTGAAACATGTGAGAGATGGTCCCACTATTTACAACTAATACTTACTAAATTATCATTTAAGAAATTTTCTAACATTCCTTGTGTCTCAAGACATTCAAAAAGGGAATTAAAAATACCTTTTGCTGTTACACTTTCAAGTTCAACTAAATCTAGATACAAGTATACTGCAGATGTCATTCCAATGTCATATATACAGCAACAAATTAAGTGGATTTCTTACTCAGTGTGGTGGATTCATCAAGCAGCAATGAAATTTTATTATTTGAGGCAATGATTTTCTTAACTGTACTCGTCTTCATTTACTCATTGATGTGTTTTAAAATATTAATACATGTGTTTGTTGAATGTAAAATTCTACCCATGCCAACACCATTTAATTCTCGCAAACTGATTTCTATTTCAGAATGATGAAATGACTAATTTTCTTTCGCTACTTTATAAGCTGTGGGGAAATTTTTTGCAGTTATCACTTTTCCATGATACAAATTTGTTAGACCCTGTTAGTCCTCAGTGGTCTGGTACATTCTATTACTGTAAAAAATGCAGAGTAAAGGCACAGTAGAGCATGTAGAGTGTGTAAAGTATTAGGCAATTAACAAGCATTGATGACAAGTCTAATTATCATTCATAAAGATTAATTTATTAAAATGGCACTTCTAGTAAATTTATATATGACAAATATAAGCACTGTTCAACAAAAAGGGTGTTCATGTTTCAAACATAAGAAATAATATACTCATTAAAATAGTTTTGAAAAAAAAGAGTTTTACCCTCTTATCAGTTAATAATGCCATGTGCACTAATCAAGGAGAAAAACCACCATCATCTTGTATAAGCCTACAAGAGAGAGAAATCATCGACAGAGAGAGACAAACTGCCTCAAGGAACTGCTCGACTGAAAAAAATTCTAATGTACTTGATTGTTGATAGTGGAGTTCCTAGGTCGTGACGACTTTATCGCCTGTAAGCAAGTTATGAATATCACGGTACATGTACTCAGTAAGTTAAAAAATATTAAGGTAAGAAGATATTGAACAAGAAAGTAAAAGAAAATTTAAATTTAAAGAAGAATTAAAATAACTGATAAGATTTGAGAGAAAGAAAGAAAATTCTCTTCAGACGTAAGAAATAATAAACTCATTAAATTAGTTTTGAAAAAGAGTTTTACCCTCTTATCAGTTAATAATGCCTGATAAGAGGGCATTATCAGCCTCTTATCAGTAAATAATGCCCTCTAAATTTTAATATCTTAAAAGATAAAAAATTAAACAAGATTTTAAGATATTAAAATTTAGAGAGTGAGAAATTTATTAACGAGGTAAAAAACATTTTAAGATAAGAGATAGGCCCATAGCAGAATACACAAGTTTAAAGTTTTATTTTTTTCATTATATATTTTTTTTATTTCAAGTTTATATATATATATATAAAATTTTTTTTTCCTTAAAAAATTTTTTTTTAAAAAGTGCACAAATCGGAAGTGCAAAATAATAATAATACAAAAAAGCCCTCCCCCCCCCCCCCCCAAAGGGGCATACGACTTCGAATTCAGATAATTGTAGAGATTCAGAGGGAAGCTAAAAAAACGAGAAAATTTAGAAAAAAGAGCGACACGGCCGGGGGGACGAACCCACGACATACGTGCCACTAGACCAGTACGTTGGCACAGCAAAACGACAGCACAAGAAAAAGTACGCAAGTTAGGGAAAATTACGCGATAGGAGAATCGATGTTAGCTCCTGAGAAGACACGCCCGTGGGCATTTACGGTTAGCACGAAGGGAAAAGTCGTAGCCAGGAAACTCAGCAATTGTCTCTTTACGAAGATTAGGAATATCATTGTAGATTTTTTCAGAAATGTTGTGAGAAAAGTTGTGAGAATGACAAAATGCCGAAGTCTCTAGGGATGGTTTGGTTTGAGAGGTAACGGAAAGCACGGCGGATACGCCTGAGAGTCTTGTTCTGGACAGCCTTCAATGGTGGTCATTTGGTTTATCAATGGTGGGTCTTTGCAGCAGAGAACCACACAGGAATTGCATAGAAGGCAGGGTTGACAGTTGGCTTACAGAGGAGAGCTTTGTTTTGCATGGATAGATAAGGGTCGTAAATTAAACTACGGAGTTGGATTACGACAACATTACATTTCTTGATAGTGTTCGAGACAGTGGCACGCCTCTTGATCGATCGACTATCAGGTACGCGCGTCAAATCGGTATTCAAAACTCCGCCGACTTCAAATGTTGGGCGGGAGCTCTGAACCCTGTTCTGGAACGCCGCTCATTCACTGCTGCAAAAGAGACTAAACTGGAAAGATAGTTATACAAAGTCTTTCGGCTCGCAACACAAAACTGATGTTATTCATAGTCTGAATTCTGTACCATATTTCACATACAATACTGAGGGGGGGGGGAGTTAAGTAGAAAGTTCGCCGACATCTCAATATACCTGTATATATAGTTTCTTATTCACAACTTGTCGATGGCTAAGCCAAAAAGAGTTCAGTAAGCAACCCAGTAGAAAGCAAAACATCCAGAGCTGTACGGCTCTGGACCCATAAATGGATGTATGGCTCACCGTGAACGATTTTTCGATACGCATGTATGGGTTCATAGCGCCGAAAGGGTTGACAGATTCTACTCAAAATAAGGGCCTGTTCACATAGGAGTCCGTTGCGGAGCGTTAAAGTATTGAAATATATTTAACCAATGACAAACCTCCAAACGATTAGCAATGAAATTTTTAACGCCTATGATTGGTTTATTTTCGTCTCAACGTCATCTTTCCCTTAACGCTCCGCTACTGGACTCCTGTTGTGATCAGGCCCTAACTGTCTCACGCGTGGAATTATCTCAATAGTCTGTATAAAGAGTCTCATACTACGGAGCTGAAATTAATTTCTGCTTTTATTTAGAGTTGAAATTATTTTTTAAATGACTAATGGATTGAATGACAAATTCACCCTGTATTATTGCGATAGCACAGCTTTTGCTATTTTCATAATTTAATTGAATGGCGTTTTAAGTTTAAACAAATATTAATATTTTACATTTGAAATTTTTCGTAATTTGTGTGATTTTAGAAATGGTAAAAAGTAATGTTCTGTTTATTTGAAGTTTTCTTTTCGAGAGAGAAAATAATTCGGTTCAGAACAGTGCTACTGTTCTTTCACGAATGTATACACAAATGGATCACACTGTTCTTTCAGAAAGATCTGTCACAAATGGATATTTGTCGTGATAGGATGTGTTTTTACAATAGTTATTTGAAAATTTTCTTTTATTTTAAATAAATATTATAAATTAACGTCTACGTAAAATTAAAAATACTGCAACTACTTCTGTTAAAAAAATGTATGAGCTTGCGTGATATTTTCTCTTTCTTTCTTTTCATTTTTTGAATCGTACTCGTTTGAAATCAATCTCATTTTGCAGGCATCGGTCCTTATCTGTGTATCATTAAAGATTTGAGTTGTGGGCACTATTATAATAATAAGCCTGAAGGCATTAAAATGTATCCTTTTCGGTGCTGAAAATATTGAAATGGTTGGTTGCACTAATGATTCAATTCATATCTCATTTCACATCTGAAATGGAAAAAATATCCTCCCTCATCATCTATACTCCGTTCTAAATACGATTTTCTACAAAGTATCCTTATACCTGGGGTGCTTTATTAATTTATTATAAATATATATATTTCATGAGCCCATGTCTTTGGTATTATGATTTCTTTCACCTTCTCCAATATGGGTGTATCATTTCCTATTAACATCCGATGCGGCATGCTCCTATAATGAAAATGACAGTGCGGTGTGTGCCAAAATTTGAGTTGAAACTTGATCATGAATAAATTACTCCGTTTCCTGTTCGAAAATGGAATCGAATATTACTTTCTGATGATCGGGTTTGAGTCCCTCATGGTATCGTTGCTCGATATAGAAATCTACCAGTTGGTTCGCTTGAAAATGAGTCATCAAATCTTATCTGAATTTTTTTCCACCCAATTTTCAATCAGTTTTTAGTTTTTTTTTTCTGCAATGAATTCGAGAATTTATATTTTAATTCCCGTCCGTAATACCGGAAGTAGTGTTGATCGTAAAGCGATATATTTGCGTTTTCTTTTGAATAGCTTACACACGGAACTGCAGTGAAACTTCTCTATGGCGACCAGTCATAATTCCGAATAAAAAAAGGGGCCGTTGATGAGGGGCTTCTTCCATAACTTTGACTCTAAGGCAGCGGTTTCCAACCTTTATGCTACTACGCCTCTCTAAAAAAAAATTTTTTTTCCGCGCCTCCCTAAAAATTTTTTTCCCCCTCGCTCCGTATCTTTTAATAGATATAATAATATAGACACGCTTTAAATAATAATAACTTTATTACAAAAAAAAAAACGAAAACTACAATTAACAGAATAACAAGATTTTGCTATAACAATACAAACATGCATACTTATTTTTATATTAAATTACTAATTAAACTACATCTAACGCATCAAAATGTAATGCGAGGGTTGTTGTTGTTTATTGGCACAAAGTTTATCAAATTTTGGGGGCAATGTGGAGAGTGCCGCTCGTAACTCTTTTTCGACTATTAACCTGGTTCGATATTTGGTTTTCATTGCAGCCAGTGCCGAAAAGCCCGCGTCGCATAAATAAGACGTTACAAACGGTAGAAGCACTTGCATTGCTTTGCAATACAAAGATTCATACTCTCCACTAAGATTCATCCAAAACTGAATTATGATTTCATTTTGAAACTTTTTTTAGTGAGCTATCGCATGACAATTCTATCAGTTTTTCTTTTTCGATGGTTGCCAACTCAAATTCGTCTATTTATAGATATTATGGTTTATTCGTTTATTTATAGATATTATGGTATGAACATTGATTTTTCATTAAATAGTTTTGGGGCTTCCCCTAGCAATAGTCTTCGCCTCCCCTGGGATTCGCGCCTCCCAGGTTGGAAACCGCGGCTCTAAGGAGTCTTAAATCGGTTTTGGTCGAATAGGGGTGGCTGGTTTTATTACCGCAATTGAATGCGAACTAGCTAATGTAAACTGGCTAAACTGACACATTCGCAACTCGGCGTTTGCTTCAAAATGTTAGAGAAATTTCGGTAATTTTTTTGCCAAAAACTACTTGATTCATAGAATCGGCGTTTGATGGTAAAACAAAGTCGTGATTAGAACATTTCAGTAAAACTTAATTTGAGTTGAACTGTTAAGAGGAAAAAAATATGTAATCGGTTAGTTATGAAACCACCACAAGATCAGTTTTTAACGTTGAATTTAGTTGTATATACCAGGTGATCATAATTAAATTTGGCCTATTCAGAGCCCTCTGTAGCTGTAACTAAAAGGCGGATTGAGCTGAAATTTTGCAGTTAGACAATTAAAAGGATGCACTGAAAGATTCTGCCAAAGACAGGGAAAAAAAGTCCGCTAGGGAGCGCATTACAACTCAAATGCTTGAAAATTCATTCAATAAATAACTGTGCACAGTAAAAAAGTCATTTAAAACTTACAGACCTTGGAGCTCCGACAAGTTGAAATACCTGAACCTGAACGGGTTAAAACTTTTATTTTTGCATTCTCAAGCATTATGATGTTTAAAACTGTAATTTTTACATTTTGAAGCATTATGACGGTACAAAAGTTGATAAAAGTGACATTGCAAGTGAAGAAGAAAGCAATCTGATTTGCATAAGCATACGAATTCAAAGTGAATTCTGGGTATAAAAAGGATGAGATAGAGCGAGTATCATTCTTTCAGTTACGATGGCAATTAAATTACAAGAACGTGCGTTAATCGTGAAACTTTTTTTATCAAAACCAGGGAAATGCTGTTGCAGGTCTTCGCGAATTTTGACGTCAAAAGAAATTGCGTGGGGGTTCCAATGTCTCCACAAAGTGGGAGAGACATGGTATCTCGATTTGAAAACACTGGGTGTTTAAGCGTTCAACGTGGCAGAGGGCGAAAGCCTATCACCGAAGAAGTCGTATCAGAAGTAGCAACGGCCGTTGTCGAGCAGTCACTGACAAATGATCATTGAGTCAGCAGTGTACGTGCAGTGTCACGACAATTAGACGTACCGTATAGCACAGAGCAGAAGATCCTGAGAAAAATAGTGAAGTTTTTTCCGTATAAGATCAGCCACAACCAGAAACTGCTTCTTACCGACAATGACCGTCGCTTATCTTTTGCCCTGACTTTTCTTGTCCGAATGGAAGTCGATGACTCCTGGCCGTGGAACATTCTCTGGAGTGACGAGGCTCATTTTTATGTGAACGGAACGGTGAACATCCAGAATTTTCGAATTTGGGCCTTGGAAAATCCACGTGCCTTCTCCACAATTCCGCAACACTCGCCTAAAGTTACCGTCTGGAGTAGATTCACTTCCCAATTTATCCTCCGACCATTCTTTTTCGAAGAACTTAAAGATAATGGACTCTGTGTGCGGAGGTTTTTGCGACAACATTTTACGGATAACAGGGTGATTAGCCGATCGTTCCTACTCCTTGGCCGACTCGTTCTCCCGATCTGCGTGTGAATTTTGGTTATGGGGCTATTTAAAGAACGTTGTTTATAGGGGGAATGTTACAACTTTGACTGACCTGAAGGACCTCATAACATTGTATGTTCGACAGAATACTGGCGACCAGCTGTGGTCTGCTGTTGAACAAGCTGTTCATCGCCTGCACATTTTACATACTAATGAGGGAGCCCACATTGAACAATTTTTTTTTATATCGCTAGACAGTGTGTAACAAATAAATTATGCTTGAACTGGAATTTGTGGCTTGTTTAAATTGTTTTCATGTAATGCACCCTCTAGCGGACTCTTTTTTTTTTCTTCTTCTTGGGTGGAATCTTTCAGCGCATCCTTTGAATTGTCTATCTGCAAAATTTCAGCTCAATCCGCCTTTTAGTTACAGCTGCAGAGGGCTCTGAATAGGCCAAGTTTAATTATGATCACCTGGTACAACAAAATTTAGCGTCCTCCATTTTTTCCTCCTGCAAGATTTTCACCTTTTGTAGCTTTGTTTCGTAAAATTTTTTAGAGTAATGTAAATTGTTTCCGCTTCTATAACTCTTCTCAGATTTAACAGATAAAATAAGGCCGCACCGGGGTGTTGGGGTGTTTCCAGTAGTCCGACTGTTAGCCGTTTTGAAACATCTGCACAACAACTATAATTCAAATATTGTGTATGTCTTTGTTTGAATAGATATTGGAATTCTATTTTTCCTAAACGGTACGAGCGGTTTCACTGTTTCTTGACCCTATATGGTAATGTTATTCTGTTGGATCATTGATCGCGGGGTAAAGGAATGTTCAGTGCCCGAGGAAAGTGTCGGCACGTGCCTGAAAAGATATTATTTATCAAATAAGTAATTCATAGGTTAGGTTTTAGAAAAATGGGCTGTACTTTGTCAGGAAAGTAGATTTTGGAATAAGTGTTGAGTGAAATTTAGAAGCAAGCATTTTTTCGTTACTTACTTACACACACACATATATGTAGTTGGCAACACCACTGAACTACTACTTCAACTTCCACTCCTCACTACTCCGGCGCGAAGTACTTGCGCGCCATGAAGCTACAGAGCTTCATGGATGTTACATTTTGAGCTTCTGTAGCTTCATGCTGCGCTCAAACATCTTTGTTGACTGAGAAAGAACACTGAGCGGATGTGTTCCGCAAGCTTCCGATATTGAGCAGAATAGCTCTGTTGATGCTTTTCGTGTGTTTTTTATTTCATCCAAATGTCCTTAAGTGTTAGTCCTGTTCTGTAAATATTGTCTCGTCTCGTTAAATATTTAAAACGATTTAACGTTTAATTATTCCCTTTTAATGGATGGAGTTAGCACTCCATCCCACATATATGTACACGAATTTATGTTTTGGGATGTGTCTGTTTCATTGTAAGAGCATTGTATTTTACTCTGTTCAGGGCCTTTTTATCGCATGGGCAAATCGGGACTTTGCCCAAGGCCCCCTGATGCTAGGGGGCCCCAAAACCCCCCTGGTGTATGCACCTAGTACTTCTAATAGTATGTATAGCCCATGGATAGTTCTTATTTTTATAAATGTTCGTAAGGGGGGGGGGGGCAAATAGCATCTGCCCAAGGGCCCCCAGCTTTCATAATCGGGCCCTGACTCTGTTGCAATGAGTTTATGAAGTGGTGCAAAATTCCTACTGAAATAAATGCGCGCCGCGATGAAATATGTTGTTACGAAACCCCTTCCGTCATCTCAAATTGTTTGAACAACGGATTAATAGAACCATACTCCCCCTTTATGGATTGTCTGCGCCGTGGTGAGTGTCGGCTTACGCACTCAATATTCATCTCGGTATGAGGAGAAAAACTGGAAGAAATTATTCCATTATAATGAGTTTTTTTTTGTTCGAGGCATTAGCATTTTTCATCGTGTAATTTTTAACACTGTTAAGAGTGGCCGACAAACAATAAAAATACTCGCAGTCCACGGTCTATATTTTTTTCTTGTCACGTAAAACGCTGCTTTTAAATTCCATTACGGGGGCTTTAGAAGATATATGAAAGATCGGGAAGAGGAGACGGCTTTCGTATTGATCCTTCATTTTTTTTTTGTATGAAAAATTTTCGCTAATATTCGGAAAAAAAAAATTGCACCTAAAGTAGTCATCATTTAAAAAGTCTGTCCACGCACATTTTTAACAACTCTCGTGAAGAGCTATTATTTTTTTTGTGTGTCATCAACGATGGGCCATACCAGCGGATATTAAGAGAGGTAGAATTTATGATCAGCTTTCGCGGTGCAGGGTCCTTTGCAAAGCATGCTGGTATAGTCCACGCCGGGAGTGTCATAAGTTCCCTTTAATTCTTGCGCGGCAAGCGGGTATTTCGTGATAATCCTGAGAATGAATTCTTTAATTTCTCATGAATATTTTGGCTTATTTTAAAATTCTGTTCAAGATTCCAGGTATTTGTTTTGTTTTTTCTCTCGAGCGTTGACCATCGCTGCTTTGTGTCATTTTCAGGGCAGTCTCTAAGTTGCGTCTCCTCTCCTTTTAAGATGGTATTCTTTTTTTTTAATTAATGTTTTGGTGCCCCTTTAGAATTGCGTCCCACACGTTGATGCGCCTCTGCTATTTATAACTACTTTTCCCGATAAACATTTATACCACGGGTGTCCAAACTTTTAGCTTCCTTGGGCCATATTGAATGAACGAAGACGAATTGTTTTGGGCCACACAAAAATATACCTAGCATTAAAAATAGTTAATGAGTTGAAAAAGTATAATATATAGTAAACATATTTCATTATCATTTTTTTTAATAATTATAAAGATAACTATAGGAGTCATACTAATGCATCAATATAGGAAACTAATGCATCAGTACCTGGGTCAGTTGATGTGGTTGCAATTCTCAGGGAGTTCTCAAGATGTTCATACGATATTTTGGTTCTAATTTGACTCTTAGGCCGTCTGCACACGGAGCAACTCAAAAGAAACTGATAACTGACTCCAGTCACAAACCAGTCCGTGATGAGTCCATTCCATTCAATTACATAGGTTACGACTCATCACGGACTGGTTTGTGGCTGGAGTCAGTTATCAGTTTCTTTTGAGTTGCTCCGTGTGCAGACGGCCTTAGTGTGCTTCACTCTTGAAAATAGTTGTTCACAGATGCACGTGCTTCCAAACAATGATGACATGAATAACGCATGATTATGCAGTGAGGGATATTTATCTCTGGGCAGGTATGATATATAAAAGTCCAACAAAGAGACTTGATTGAATTTCTTTTTAAGTTGGAGGTCAGGTTGCAACTCTATGCATTCCATTTGAAAATTTTCTGACAGCATATCTATATCGGCTGTAAATGGAGTAGCAATGAAACGATTGAATTGTTTATTTTTCCAAAATTTATGAAATCGATGCTTAAATTCTTGTACTAAATCGGAAAGTAAGGCTGCGTATTGTTTACCATTTTTAGAATTATGCTTGGTCAGTGTTTCGAAAAGCAAAAAAATGTTAACATTTTCTTGGGCTTGCCATAATTTCAATTTATTTGCAACGCGTTTATGGTTTCAGACATTGAATTGATAAGTTGGATTTTACACTGAAGACGGTTGTTTAAGTCATTTAAATGGGCAGTCAAATCTATCAAAAATGCTAAATCTGCAAGCCAGTTGTCCTCATCAAGTCCTGTTACAGGTTTTATTTTTCAATGTCATAAACAGTTTGATTTCATCAAGTTGGCTATAACATCTTTTATAACAATTGCCTTCCACTGAGCTATCTTATTTCTATAAAGTACCTATATGATATCGTCATACTCAGCATCTAAGATTTTAAGAAATTCCTGAAAATGGTTCAATCTCTCTTAAAAAATTCACCGTTTTGACGACAATTTGCATAACATGGGCCCATTTTTAAAGCTTTTCTACATAAATTTTCCTCGTGTATTATGCAATTTTACTTCATAAAACGAGAATTTTCAACAGCAATGACATCGTCTTCTATTAATAGGAAATCGGCGACAACGCTATACTTTCTGGTTTCTGGGTAAAAGTCTTTTGGACTAAAAGACATTTGCCACAAATTAATGGCGTCTGTACTGCTACTTTTTGTCAGTAAGGTGCCGAAAAAACGATAAACTCGGACTGTGGATTTGGTGACATCAGCCCGACATTTCCCAGGTAACTTGAAACCTGCAACCCCATGCTCGTTTTTGCGATGCATTTTGCTCGTTTTTGCGATTTGTAGAGCATAGTTCTCTAGAACTAAAAAAAACCTTTAGGAAGGACTTCATTAAGACTTCAGTGGTATGACGTCACTCGTTGAGTTCGCTGGCTTCGCGGACGTGCCAGAGACCGCATCGTCCCGTTCGCCTCGGGATTTTAAAAATATCTCAAATTTGAGTGACCTTGCGGCTCTGCGACACTCGACGCGTGGAGGGCACGTGAGATAGTCCCAAAAACTCCGTGTTTGTTCGGTCGGTAGCGGGAAAATCGGTACCGGAAAATGCTACCTGAAACAATTGCATAATACTACGACGCAACTAAATTCGGTGTAGATGTAATTGATCAAATGGCAAGGAAGTATTCTGTGGTCTGCTTCCCGTAAGTGGCCGTTGCAGGTTTTTTTATAATATTCTGGATCCTGCTGCTGTCAATTCTTGGATTTTGTACGGAACTGTAACTGGAAAAAGTATTACTAGACGACAATTTGTTCAAGATTTAGCGGAAGAATTGCGTGAAACGTTTATTCTCTCCCGTCAAAGAAAGGTGACATCCGAGTGCCAAACAACTGCTGGGAACACTGAAAAACCACAAGCTAAGCGTAAACAGATTCGTTGTCAAACGTCCAAATGTGAAAATAAAACACGGGATATTTGTTCGAAATGTAAAGCCCCCATTTGTAGTAAATCCACAAAAATTATTACTGAATTCTGCACAAAGTGCATACAGCAAATTGGATAAAAGAAATCAATTAAACTAGTAAGTAACTAATAAAAATTTTAATATTTCTTTAACTTCTTCTTTAAAATGTTTTCTATAAACATATTTAAATGAAATAATCCATTTTCTTTTAAAGGTATGTAGTATAATTTTATTTTTATTTAAGAGGGACGTTATTATACTTGAGGAAGTAAAATTTTGAACAACACCATCTTTCAAAATTTTGATTGATTTCCGCTGGTTTATATATATTTGATTCAAATTGTGGGAAATATTAATTATCATATGAAACTGTAATATGTTACTTAACAAAATTAAAATTTTTGTTAATTTTTATGTGTTTTGCTACTAAGATCAAACTAACCCACTCCGCGGTTCTAGTGTTAATATTACAAGTGTTAATCTTACAACTTTCTGGGCCGCATTATTACTTGCTTTGGGCCGCGGGTTGAACACCCCTGATTTATACGATACTTACTATGAGTTATTTACTGACGTTATTCATTTTAATACTTTGACTCTGTAGTCATTTTCAGAGATATTGGCTGCAAATGTTAAATTGGAAAGCATGCTCTATGCGACGGAACACCTTTTATGAACGCTTAGGAGACACTGTGGCTTTTTTTGTTAATATTTTGGACTATTACACGTGTGTACGTTGTCCTTTAGGAATTGCACCTGGGGGAAGTGCAACTCTGCCCCCTACCTACACGTTATTATTAAACCCTGAATTGGATAAACGTACTTAAAAAAAATTATAATGAGTTTTTTCCGGACGCTATAAATTATTCATTGAAATACTGCATCTGGAGCTTTGCGTTACGCTACGACGTTGGTTCCAAGATCGTTTAAGTGACCTTTGATTGGTTTGACGTATCACGTGGTCAATGAATTGAGCTCTCTGATTGGTTAAAATTTTTAACGCTGGCGCTACGTAACGCTCTGTATTCAGTGTGAACAGGCCGCAAGTATGCAATGAAACAACGTTAAAAGGGTGTAAATGACTCTATAATGTAGACGAGAAATAAACAATTGTTGCAGACTGAGTAGCAATAAAAAATGGTTGCTACTCATCGGCCTTCCTCAGAGCGAGATAGAAACGAAGAAAATCATCATTCAATTTTTTTTCGCTTTTATCTCGTTGATGACGAGTATCAGCCGAGAGAATTGTCTCCATTTCGTCTTCATTATCAGGAATTGATTTGAAATAATGTATTAGCTACATACTGAGCTGTTTAAAAACGTTGCCATGAAAATAAAAGAAAAGAGTACCTGGTACCATGTTTCATCGATTTTTAACCCTTCAGTGGGCGCGCCCGTGTATAAATTGCAACATTTTCGTAATTTTGAATGGTTTGTTTTTGCAAGTAAGGTTTGAATGTTTTAAACAGTTTCTATTTATAGCTACACCCTTTCTAATGCAGGTCTGATTTTCTGACCCTATTCCTTTCCATTCATTGTTAGTCGTGATTGAACCGTGGTAAACCAGCGATTATACTGGATTACAATACGACAAAATTATGAGTTGATGTAGTAGATCAAATGTGCAGCTATTACACGGTATTCCTCATATCACGAAGATGGACAATCTCATTGCTTTTTTAGGTTTTTGGACATAATACGAGTCGATTCGCAAGTTGTCCTGAGATGCATTAAACCAGACAGTTTTGAAATAAGGCGATTGTATCTGCATTCTTTGGACTTTAATTATAAATATATCTCAATATTTTCGAAATTTTATATCTTGTCATAAAACGCAGAATTATTATTTTCAATTTGAAATCAAAAAGTTTATTACAAAAGGAATAATCAAGGTTGAAAGAGACGTTGCACTTTGTGCAACGCGCGCCTGCTGGTGTTCCAAAAATTGGCGCGCCCGCTGAAGGGTTAATTTGACAAGATAAATGTAATAGAACTTTGGAGCAGTTAAATAGACAGTGGTATAGTCTGACTGAGAAATTAATTAAAAGTTAAAGAGATTTATCATAAAAAAACTATTGGGGAAACATCCCTTAAATGACTTTAATCAACTGCGGGAAGTACAGTGAAACTTCTGTAGCCGGCCACCCCTTTAAACGGACCGAACTTTCGGTTCCCTTTCCATATAGGCTCCAAACAGGCAATATTATGGAAGAAACCCCTTTTCGACGGCCACCCCTCAAAAGGGCCACTTTTTTTCGGAACCATGACTGGCCGCTAAGAGAAGTTTCACTGTATGTGGTCTGAAAGTCAGTTGATTATCTTAGAATATGGCTTAAATGCTATACTTGGTACTTCCCGTGGCATATCGGGACCAAGCGATTTACTCTTACTTGAGAAACAAGCAAGCAAACAAACACAGACACACACACACACACAAAAAAATAAAAAATAAACCCTGATAAAATAATTCACTTTTTCTCTTTTCTAATTCAGTTTTAATTATCCAGTTTCCTAATAAATTTTAAAAACAAACAAACAAACAAACAACAAAAACATTTAAACACGTATATAAAAATTATTCTTATGGTTACTGAGGGAACAATATCTTTTAAAGGTTTTTTAAAAGCTTAAGTGTGTATGCTATGTGACTCCAACAAGAATTTGAAAAATTGAGAAAGTCTCGATGTAATCCACTTTTGTCGTCAGAACTTGTCGGTCAGAATTAATTTTTAAATTTTTACCGAGCCGCTTTATAAAACTCAACATAATATTAATTTTAAACCCCGTTTTCATCTTAGGTATGCTGCTGTGTATACACGTGAGGAAGAGAAATTGGGATTTCAAAGCCAAGATGCATTCAACGTTTATTTTATTGTTGGTCGAATGATCGGATCCAATCCAATCGCCTGCACTTTATGAAACGGAATTCAATACACTGCCTCCATTTCTATAAAGATATTCCATTTCAAATGTCAATAGGATTAGAGTCTTCAGACCAGTGTGGGGACTCAGCGAAAATTCTTACAGCGCGGATTGAGAGGGATTTATAATATCTCCGATCGAGGAAAATTCTTCAGACATAAAAAGAATACAGTCGCTTTTACAAAGAACCCATTCCTTACCACACAGCAACGGAAATTCGGAATCTTTCATGCATATTATTACGGAAATAACATTAATTTATATGCGTCTATTTTATTGGGTTGCGTTATTTCGTGACAGAGAGTCGAGCAGATTTTAAATTCGGGGAATTATTGGGTAGAGTTCAGTTAGGAAGTTAATAGCAGTTTCTTAAAATCCGTCATAGAAATTGAAAATGACTGGTCATTTCAGATTCGTAGATATATTCTTACATCGGCTAAAAGCGTCTAAGGACTCATTTCGTTGGGCTTGCTGTTTAGACATTCACTAGCAGTTGGTATTTTCTTTTATATATACTCACATACATGCATGTATATCTATGTATATATATATATATATATATATATATATATATATATATATATATACAGGGAAACTTCTCTAGCCGGCAACCCCTCTAAACGGCCCATTTTGTTCATAACCAATTAAAGACTCCATAGGGCCAATGTTAAGGAAGAAACCCCTTTTCCACGGCCGTTTCTCAAAACGATGACTTTTTTTCGGAACCACGACTAGCCGCTACTCAAGGAAGTTTCACTATATGTATCTATCTGTCTTTCTCTCCCTCCACACACACACACATATATATATATGCACATCCATGCATGTATATTTATATCTATATACCGGGTGTCCCAAAAAAACCCGACGATTTGAAAAATCAATTAAAGAAAAACGGAAGGCGATAGAAATGTACGATTTGCTGCTTAGGTAACCAGGGAATTTATTCTCACCAATTTTCAAAATGAGTTACAAAGTTCGTCAACAGATGGCGCTGCTGACTAGGAAAAACTATAAAACACTGTTTTCAAAATAACCCCCGTTTGCAGCAACAACTTGGCGCAGTCTGAGGTCAATATTCGCAGACGCCTGTGCAAACATTTCAGTTTGAATGTTCTGACAAGCAGCAGAGATGTATTGTTCCAGTTCATCTACAGTTTGTGTATTGTGACGATACACTTGGTCTTTCAAGTACCCCCAAAGAAAAAATCGCATGGCGTCAAATCTGGCGAATAAGGAGGCCAATCCATGCCACTTTGCGTATGCTTCTTGCTTTGAAAACATTGTTTTACAGGTTTTCCTAGTCAGCAGCGCCATCTATTGACGAACTTTGTAACTAATTTTGAAAATTGGTGAGAATAAATTCCCTGGTTACCTAAACAGAATGTAGCAAACCGCACATTTCTATCACCATCCGTTTTTCTTTAATTGATTTTTCAAATCGTCGGTCATTTTTGGGACACCCAGTATATCTGTGCATATATATAATTTAATGTAAAGTAATAAAGTTCTCTTCGATTTATCTCGTAACAGAATAATTTCGTACATGTTTACGCAGGTAAGCCACTTCGATTCGTTTAATGGATGCCAATTTCTGCTATACTGTGGCTCAGTAAAGACGAAAAGCTGCTTAAAAAAAGTAGAACTGACTTGATTTGTCGCTGTACGGAATCTAAAAGTCAGATGCAATGTAAACTTCCCTCTGTTGTTTGTTGTTATTGAAAATGTGTGCCGTCCAAAAGCTTTACGTTTCTCGTCAGTCTTCTTAGGTCAGGCGCCGAATTTCAATAGGCGCTAAAATGAGACAAGAGTAAAAATAGGAAATTTTCAACATTAAATCATGGATATATAATCAAGTCATTCGCTGCGATGAAAAATGATCATTATTTTTACTACATAATAAATTGTGTTCAAATTTATCCCCTTTTTTCTGCTTTTTTTTAAGTTAAGCCATTATCTATATAGTATATAAAACAGTTCCGTAACTGACTCATTCATTCACTGACTGACTGACTGACTGACATACAACGCACAGACCAAACCGCTGGACCTAAAGGGCTGAAACTTTTGCATGGCGATTCTTCTAATAGTGTAGGGGTGCACTAAGAAAGATTTTTCAAAAATTCTTCTTAGATTTTTTTAAATTAAATTTTTAAGCTGTTTTTTAAACTTTTTTTACGTTTGCATTTAAAATAATACATTGAGGGTTATAAAATTTATATCACGAGAAAGATCATAAAAATTCCTTCAAAATGAAATTTTTTTCGAATTTTTACCTCCATTTCCTGATTTTTGGTGAATTTTTAAAGATTAATTTTTAGAATTTAATTTATTAAATGCTGATCACGTGATTTCTTTTTCTGGTACTTTAAATAAATTTATCGTCACGTGCATAACAACTAAATAGACAAAAAAATATTCTTTTTCTTTCTAATGCAGCAGACGATTGGATATTATCCCAAAAAAATAAATATACCTTTCGATTTTTTTATAAATATATATATATATACCTGTATATATATATATATATATATATATATATATATATATATATATATATATATATATATATATATATATTTTTTTTTTACATCAATTGTATACATTGATCGTCGCATTTATTATAAATATATATATTTATTTTTTCTGGGTATTAATTACATACATTGACCGTTGTATTTAATTTGAATGTACTCTGTAGCGAAGCGCGGGTTTTCAGCTAGTTAAGATTATATATTTTTTTAATAAGTAAAACTTTTCTTTGCATTTAGGACATTTTTTCCCCCAATTGTCCTTTATTCTATTTCTACTACTGTCAAGTTCATTCCAAAATTTTTAAAAAGAATCGGTTTTAAAACTTGCCACACGGATCGGCCCATCTAGTTGTAGGAATTTAGATTGAAACAAGGATCTCGTTTTCTCGCGCCAAAGTCATGCAGGAATATTAATTTTATTCGACAAGAATTGAATTACATTCAGTTTTTCCCTACGCCTTCGAAATATCGCGCAAATAATACTCGGTAGAATACGTTGATGAGCTGGATGCTTCGTTTAAAAAGATTAACTTTCCATTCAGTCAATTAAATGAAGCTAATTGTTTTCTTTCAAACTGTAGCCTCATCAAGGGAAGAATAAATAACAAACGTTGATTTTTCCTTCTTTTTTCCCCTGCAAAATGCGTTGTTAAAATTAGCAGCTTACGTGTTGAGAAATAATTACTCCATTGATTCTCTGCTATTTTTAGTGCATGTTTTTTCTTTCCTTTTTCTATAAAAGAATCTTGTTCTCCCCCTTTTTTCTAAGCCATGAAAAGGGGAAGCAGATTTAATAAGCTAAAACGTAATTATTTTATCCTGCTTTGTTTCTCTCCTTGGGGACTTCCATTAAGATCTTTTACCAGAGAGAATAATCTTTCTATGAGATAAAATTTGGCTTATTGAGAAATATAGCCTCGAGGTTGTCGCCATATAATAATGAAGGACTACACAAACGAGGAGGTATGGGTAGAGGAGATACATAGGTTCAGGGATATGATTCTAAGGTTGATTTTGCCACGTTTTCATTAAGTGAAGCTGTGGAATGTCTGGAAATTGTTTTTTTTCCTTTTCAAAATACTCGAATTTTATAAATTCGTATTACTTTTACTGAGTAGAAAGTATAAATGGCCCAACTACTTACAGAGAGAAGTGGTTGGATAACTTAAACAACATAAATCTGTGTTTTGAAAATCTCCCCTTTTGCTACAGATCGTTATTTCATTGGTAAATGAATTCTACACATTTCCAACAACAATAATTTTCGATTTCAAGTAATCCATTTTAAAGGTATAGTGTCGAGTTGAATATTTTCTGTACTGTTGTAACACGTGATGACTTGTAATTTGCTCTTTCTGTCGTAGTTTACGGTCAAGAATGCTTTAGAATTGCATCCAGTCGGAAGATATGTAAATTTATTTTCGCATTCGCGTGAATGCAATTTTTCTTTCGAGATTGCTTGGAAATTGCAAGATATTGTTTTGGAGTCAGTTTGCCGTAGGAAGGAGAGTATTTAAATAACAACTTATAAGATTTATTGCGGGTGAAAGATATGTTTTTATAATTTGGCAATGGAAACGAAATTTATTATTATATATTTTAATATTCCCTATTCTTAATTAATATATCACGAGCTTACAACGGTTTAAGTAGATCCATTATAACAAAATATTGTTTTTAAGGGGAAAAAATCTTAAAAATCTTAAATTAAATCCTCCACTGTAGGATGCTTTCTATATAAAATTAAATATGAAATTTTCCATAGTAATTTTGTCTTGCTAGCTTTTTATTAAAATGAAGGACGGTGTTCACTTAATTATTTAAAAATAGCAAAAAAATGTTTAAGCTTTTGCGCAAATACATGATAATTCTCCTTTTTCTTTTCAGAATTCTCGAAAGGCAAATATTGGATACATTTAAATGCCGCAATCATCGGACTCTAATCTTTTTACGACGCGTTGCTATCTTTAACTTAGTTAATTCCTCGTAACCCTCTTTCCAGTGTACTGGGTTGCTTCAATCCAAACGATTTTTTTCACGAAATGTTTACTTAAACTAGAATTTCTTTGACCGTGATAAATTCCTAATACGAGTAAATGAACACAGAATGAAACAAAAATGCTAGTAAAAGTCTTTTTGTGTTTTAATTAGCACAGTTATTTGCAGTAACACGGAAAAAAATTTCAGGCACGAATTAGTGGAATTCCATCAAGCCACTGCTTTTGTTCGACATTGGATGGAGTATTTAAAGATAATTAGTTCATTTTAGAATAGATTCCAGAACTGAAATAATAATCAAGCCTTTTCTCTTTTTTCAAATATTTTTGGCGATAAAATATTAGATTTTAATGAATGCATGCTATTTTTTGAACTATAATTAAAAAAAATAATGCAAATATTGAAAGTATTATAAAATGAAAACTTTGGTTTAAAAAAAATCCACAACGTTTAATACTTAAAAAAGAAAAAATTCTGCAGGGAATCACGCGATTTCAAGGATGACTTATTTAAAATCAATAATAAATTATTGGTTTAACATAACATTTGAAATGACAGTAAAACTTAACGTTTCAAAAATATATTACTAGCTCCATACGACGGTCATCTAAAAATAAACTAAAGACTTCTTTTAAACTATTAAAAAAAGGAAAAAGAGGCAATCATTATAAAGCAAAGAATTCAATTAAAATCCTTGCCCGTGTTAGTGCAGATTTATACATAAAAAATAAATTCTTCAGAGTGGCAAATATTAATTTCGTTACTTTATATGGAATAAAAAGTTATTTTTATAAAATGTTTTTGAGAATTTTTCGTACGGTGTACGCATGTGCTCTTGTGAGGAACGATGATTCGCCTGACCACAAGACATTCTTCCACACATCACTCGACCAGGATTTGTGCTGGTGGTACAACTGTGGACGATGTTTTGTATTCACATATGTTACAAGTTGTTTGGGGGTTGCTACTCTGCCGTAAATATTTTGTTGGTGAAGTTCCCTCCGACTTGCAATGGAGCATGCAGATGCAGATTGAGCTCTACGGTCCATTTGGCTGCAGCTGTCTTCTTTTCCCATGTCACAGTCCACTTCAATACTCTTTGGTCTCTTTCACGCAGCTATCCCTTTCGTCCACTATTCTGATTCTCAGAGGATGTTTAGCCGTGCACTCTGTATGCTGTTATGAATCTCGATACCAGAGCTCAAGAAACATCCATTACTCTGGAGACTATCATCACTGACAAGTGCCAACAATTTGCCCTTTCTGAAAGTCTGTAAGGTCGAACATTTTATACCAGGGGTGTCAAACTCGCGGCCCGCGACGAACATTTTTGCGGCCCGACCAATATATTGGCACACAATACTATATAATAAAATAACCGATGCAGAATTATAATAAGATAGGAAGAATTCGCTAAATGTTTTTTTAATGATACTCTTTTTTGCTATTATTAAACAAAATGCATATATTTACGTTAAATATACTGCAATTAGGTAAATAAACCTACGTTTCTATTAATATTGATTTTTTTGCGGCCCACCTATAGTTAAACCTCGTTTGTTTGGCCCAAGGCAGCCCTTGAGTTTGACACCCCTGTTTTATACCGTCTACTAGTTGCTCACAGCTTAGTTTCAGGAAGAGTAGTTGGAACTATAGTACATGGGCCGGGCCCTGTCCTGTATAGGATAAGGTTAATTTCCGCTACCTGACAGTAGAAAAATACGCACATTATGTTCTTAAAAAATACTGGTGGGCAGACTCGTTTTCGTGAGGAATACGAAGCACATTCATGAACTCTTCTCATAATGATAGGTGTTTCCATTATTTTGAGCCAGACGAGGGATAGAGAGCTGGCATTCGGTACCAAAGTCTGTGGGTTTGAGCCCCACCCTTAGCATGGACGTTTGCAGCCTCCAGGAATCGGCTTTAAGCAGTTGGTCCCGGTCTAATAAGCCCTTGTATAGCAAAAGTTGACAGTAGCGTTCCAAACCAAATCATTATTTTGATAATTACGTAATGTATGTATGTACATATAAATATAAATGTGTGTGTGTGTATAAAATCTGTATATATATTTAAAGTGTGGGAAGTAATTTTTCAATCTGCTCAATAAAAGAGATATCAAGACTTAATATAGTATGAGACGAATTTCGTTTAATCATAAAAATGTCTAATAATTTAAGCGCCAAAGTGTGAAGCGATAAATAATAGTCGAGTAACTTTAAAAAGTAAATTTTGCACTTTAAAAAAATAAATAAATACCGAACGTAAAAATTAAAAATAAACCGAAATGAAGCAAATTCCGTCATTTGTGGAAAGTCCCCTGCTAGGCAACATGCCGGAATTGCCTTCAATATAATATTTATGATACGCACGGCCATCAATTATTCATTAAAGTATCCCGAGTTTGTTGCTCCGTTATCAAATTTAATTTTAAAAGATGAAGTGGAAGGCAGGTGCCAGAGTTCGGGACGTATCAGATGAGGGAAAAATATCAAAATCTGAGAAGGCGGTTGGCCAGTTGAGTTAAAATACTTGCAAAATCCCTTAAGTGATTCTGATAAGGCCTTCCGTATATTTCCTACTGATTTGTGTAACTTTTATAACCACTGGTTCTTCTGAACCTTAATTTCTTCGATGACAAAATGTATTTTATTCGTCTAAAAGAGAACATTTAAGATGGTGAGAAGTAATTTTTCGATCTGCTGAATGAAAAAGATATCTACAATGTGTAAAGTATCTACATTAACAATAGTGTTAAAATTATATCAGTGGACGTTCAATAAACATTTTGATTTTAAAGGACAGTATTGGAGCATTACTTGTAATAAAGTACTTTTTTTTATTATTTTGCATTTTTTCTTTATCTGTTCCAACTTTGGCCATTTCTTTTCTTCTTCTGTCGGAATTCTCCAAAATCGTTTCGCCATTACTTTATGCCACGCGCCAACTTAGATTCCTGAAGTCATGTCTATAATGAAAGCGGACTGAGATATTTTCTGACACTTAACATGTTTTAAACTTTATAATGTATCCTCTTATATTACAAGTTGTATTTCTGGATTACATGCTTCAATTCGTACTATCTCTGTAAATGCCAGTTTAGATTCATGTCTATAATAAATTGTTAGTTTCAGTTGCGGTTTTGTTTGGCTCTCACCATGAAGCCCTATTATTTTATGTAGGTACCGAAAGGTAACGTAAGTTGCTTAACTTATCGTTTCTTAATAATGGTTAGTACTTCATTTTTATCCTTTTGACACTCTGCCAATGATGGCCGAATGGCTAGGGCGCTGACATTCGGTTCAAATCCTATGGGTTCCAGTCCTACTGTCGGCATGGAGCCGTTCAGAATCGGCTTTAAACTGTAGGTCTCGATCTAATTAGCCCTCGTGTAGAAAAAGTTGACCGTAGCGCTCCAAACCAAACCAAACCTTTTGAAACCCTACAAAGCTCAGAACAGGAGAAATGCGTGAAAAGAAATGTTTTGTACGAATAAAGTTCTCGACAATAATTTCCTACTTTAGAAATAATTTGACGACTTCCGAGTTTTAATTTCGACAATTATCGTCCATATTTGTTACTGGATGCCTAAAATGCTATTTTAAATTTAAACTTGAATTGGAAATTCCACAACTAAAGTTTTAGTGTCGGTATTCAGGGCCCGATTTAGAAAATTCTTGACTATAGGCACAACTCGGGATGGGGGGCCCCCTAATACTTATGTGGGCATAAAATTTCCAATGTTGACACACAAAAAAATAATTATGAATCATTCTGAAAGTACCATTTTACCAAGAATTGGCTATTGGAAGCGTAGAATCTTAGAATATTATCAAATAACAAAAAGCAATACAACATATTAACTACATCATTAAAACATCAATACAATGCAACCAGAAAAAACTTATTAGACCTTATATACACTATAACATACATATGATGAACCAATTAATCAAATTGAAAGGATATGTAAAAAAATTGCTATAAAAAAAGAAAAAAAATTGAATTGGGAATTTTTTTCTTTTAAAATAAAAATTTTTGGGGGCCCCCAACATTCAGGGGCCCCTAGGCTCGGGCCTACTGGGCCTAATGGAAAATCAGGGCCTGTCGGTATTCACTTGTTAAGACACCTATCCCAATTTTAACTGGAATGGAAACAGAAACTCGCACTCTTAAATATCCGGAGTCAATTCCTTTATTGAAATCAAATTAAATGGAATGATGAATTCATTCATCAAGAAGTTCATTTAATATTTTTTCATGCCATAAAATAATCTGATAACTGCGCATTAAGGAAATATCCGAGCATGTATAATTAAAAAATGCAATTAGCCCTTAAGCTTAACACTTAACCCAGATAAAAAGTGAACTGCTCGAACGGGAAGACCATTTCAATTAAAAGATCTCTTACACATCTCATTTGAGAATGCAAAAGAATTTAAGTATTTCGCATAAATTATATTTCACTCTTTCCTTTTTTCTTTTATCACAAAATTAGCCCTCCGTTAGGAAAGGATTATGATACCGAGTCGTACCCGATATATTTTGTTAATTTGCGTAGCAAGTTTTTAACTCTTTAACTTAACAAAATCCACGTGTCATTAAAACACGTTTTTTACAACTTTAAATATTGTTACGAAATTTGTAAAATAATGTACAGTGGCTCCCAAAAGTGTCCGTACACTTACGATTTTCAATGAAATAGGGGTCTATCCATTAATTAAAATGACTACTTCAGAATGTGTATTTAATAATAAAATCTATAATCTATTCTTAACAAAACTACATGCAATATTTTGAAAACATAGTAAAACTTTATTTTTAAGAAACCAGTAATGGACATGGACATGGACAAAAAGTTTTCGTGAGGTTCCAAATAGGGCTAAGAAAGTCCTTTACCCTCGGTATGGATATGGGAATATTAAGAAATGTTAAGGCCCTTTTTTTTCGGAACCATGACTGGCCGCTATAGAGAAGTTTCACTGTATGTAGTCTGAAAGTCAGTTGATTATCTTAGAATATGGCTTAAATGCTATACTTGGTACTACATTTAAACATTCTTTTTAACTTCAAATTTTTATGAACGATTTTGCTTACAGTGATTTTGCACAACGATTTTGCACACAGGCACTTGCTCTAAGAATGATCAGTGGGGCGCAGATTGCGACCTCGCACACAGGCGCAAAAATCCACGGGCCGGCCCTAAAAAAAAAAAAAAAAAAAAAGGCAAACGACAGTCTACAGAGGCTGTTCACAGATTTTTTAGACGATGTATATTGTATTCACAAAACTAAATTACATAAAATTCTTGTGTTTTAAATGTTCTATTTGACATCCCTTATTCTGAACTATCTTTCGACACCGCAATTTCCAGGATAATAATGCCTTTTGAAGTGTCAGAAGAGGTATTCTATCCCATTCCTCCTGAACAGCTTTCCAGAGTCCTGTAAAGGTTTTGGGACGACGTTTGGATAATGCAGATTTTAAAAGTCCGAAAGCACAAAAATCCATAGGTGATACATCGGGTGATTTAGTAGGGATATCAGTGAAGGGTATGGCCTTGATGCCAGTTTTTTGTTCCATTTATTTTAGTAAATTTACAGTGGATTTTGATGTGTGACTGCTAGCTTTGTCCTGATGGAGTCTCACAGATTGATGGCACTGTGGGTAAAACGATGGTATTTCATTCAGAAAAATTGGCGATAAAATATGTTCCTGATAGTATTTGGAGTTAATCTTGACATTTTTTTCCACTCTCTTTATTTTTAACTTGCCATTATAAGAAAAACCAGCAACAATCATGAATCCCTTAGAAAAACTTTCTTTCGATTCTTTGAACCATGTACTTAAATTTTTTCTCCCCTTTTATGATAATAAATGGCTCTTATTTTTGTTGCAATCATTTAAATACAGCCATGTTTCATCTATTGTGACAATTGTTTTCCATTTTTCTTTGGATAAGTGTTTCTCATATAGAATTCTGCAGCGTGTCCTGCGTTCAGCGATATGATTTGGAAGAAGACGATGCACATTGCGTTTTTTCGCTTTCTTAAGATTTAAATCAACGTTTATCATTTTGTTTACAGTGGACACCGGCATTAATGATTTTGCAACTGTAATTGACTAGGAGCAGGCCCAGATTTCCGCATGGGCAAGTGGGGCACTTGCCCAGGGCCCCCAAAATTATGGGGCCCACCTAATTTAATATTAAATTGTATATATTTTTGAAAATGTGGATTTTGGTTTATACAGTAAATGGGGGCAGTGGGAGATACAGAAAAAAATCCTGGGTGGAGCACAGTGCACCCACTATAGAAAAAGCATACTTACATCCTAAGCGTTTCTGGTTTATTTATTTCATTTTTTTTTTGGGGGGGGGGTTGTAATAATTTCAGACTGATCTATTTTGAATTTCAAAAGAAAATTTCATGAATTTATTTATTAACATTAAAAAGTAAATTAATAAATTAACTCTTATTATTATTATTATTGTAATTATTTTTCAAATGTTTGACTTCTTGGTCGAATATTTTTTCAATTTCCGGTCCCAACTTATGGGGAACCTGGGTGAATGTCCCACATGATCATGTGAAAATCTGGTCCGGGGGGGGGCATGTACTCCCCTCTGGATCTGTCCTTGGAGGGGGCCCCCAAAGTCTGCTTTGCCCAGGGCCCCATTGGGTCAAAGTCGGGCTCTGACTAGGAGGATTTTCTTTTAACATTAAACAACATACCTTTGCAATAGTCGGAGATGTCCGTTTTTTCCTTGGATACTTGTTTGGAATTTTTGTCCCACTTGAGGCTCCAATTTGACGTTTTTTTCCTTTCTTGTTGACTATATTACCTATCGACGCTTTAGATATCACAAAACCATGACTCTCACATCGTTTTTGGATAACGGAGTATGCATATATCTCTTCGGAAAGAGCATAAATGTAGCCTTCGAACCACTGCTTTGTTAAAAACGCCATTTTGAATAAAAACAAAACTTTCAAGCCGGAGATGATAATTTTGACTTTTAAAAACATAGTACAATTGCAATTATTTCTTTTGCAGTAAACGATTTTTTATTTCCGCTTACCAAAATCGTCTAAAAAATGTGCGAACAGCCTCTGTATGTATATGAAATAATATAACGAATATTTTAATAACTACCTCATACTGTATATTCAAGACACGTCCGGTTTAATTCCATTAGTGTAATCTTGTATAAAAAATTTTATGCTCTACTTCTATAGCTCTTTGGATTTGAATTTAACTTTATACTATACATGTAGTTCACGGTTCCATTTTTAACTCTCAAAGAAAAATTTTCAAAAAGAGATATCTTATTTATCCTGTTAATCATAACATGGAACTTTGGCCCGGCGTGTGGCGTAGGTGAAAATGATCACTCTAAAATATAAAAAATCTACATATTTGTTTTTTTATTCAAAAAGGTAATACAACATCAGCTCAAAGAGCACGCTGAAAAAGAACGAAAGTAGCAATTTGAGCGAATCACTCAAAAAAGTCAAAGTAGTAATTGTGCAAGCTATATACATTTCGAGTCCTTACGCACAGTTAGTGCACGGTGTGATGTAATTCTGTAGGCTGGAAATTTGCATGATGCTGTGACGTAGTTCTGCAGACGAGAATTTCCGTATGTGTGTTGCTACATAACTCAATTTATTCCCATTAATATACAATTATACATCGTTATACATAACTACAAAGAGGACTCTAAGAAAGAAAATAATAAATGGAACGTTACTTTTTTTAATTACTTAATACTTAACGAAACACAGGCACGGAAAATAATAACTTCCGTTCCATTTATAATCGGTGGCGAAATCCACAAAACTAGAGAAAAGGGCTTTCGGCAGATCATCGTGCCACCCATGTGTGTGTCGGGTGGCATTTGCTGACGTCATGGCCACAATGATTGTCGAATCAGGAGGCATTAGAAGGTAATCAGCGGACTGCTGTCGCCGATTGAGAAAATGCTGGACGGCACAAAAAAGTTTTCTCGTGTCACTGGCCGGTAAGCGTTTTACTTGTTTTGCGCCAACATAGATTTTTTTTTTGTGTCGAATATTTTATTTCTGCTATTCAAAACAGAAAATAAGGGTTACACAAAACTTCCGAAAATTCTCTCCAAAATTAAAGATTCACTTTTCGTGAAGACATGGGATTTAAATAAACCTCTGCGGGATAAAGTGTCGGGAAGAAAATAGCCGATTTTACGAAAAATGAAATTGCTAAGAAAATATCTAAATTTTTTTTGGGAGGGAAGTATGTGTATATATGTATAGTAGTGAGCGTCTCGTGCTCGAATCCCGGATCAGGTTCTGTCCTCTCATAGAGGTGCAATGTCGGCTTACCTATAGCGTGCTCCCTTCTTGAAGTGGTGGGATGGCCGCCCTATTTATGTATCACGGTGTAAAACCAGCAGTATTAAAAATCCATCAAAATATAAACTCGCAGACATTTCTCCGATTATTCGAGTTCATGTGGCTAGAATGATGACATTTGGGAGAATATTTTTAACAGATAGCAATATATGTATTAAATCATTCAATAAGACAGGGGTGGCCAAACTGACTCTTTTATCACTTTCTCTGCTAGAATTTTGGAAACTTGTGCCAGAATCAAAATGAGCGGACAGCTTATAGATAGAAATCATTGTATTCTACGTTTACGTAGATAAAAAATAAACAGCGCTCAAAGTCAACAAATCAACGAACGGCAACAGCTCGATATAAGCTTCGTGTCTATTCGCTCGTTTAATCCGTAGACCGGAAAGATCCTTCTATGACGTCAGAGAGGTTGGAAGAAGGTACGAGACCCGGATGTCGGTCAAAATAGAGGTTGAACGGGGGTTGGTATCGGTTCACCTCTACGGTACCAACGATTCTCGCGGTTTAAGTGTGAAAATCTTCATGCCCCGCATTAGCAGACAACAACATACGCCAGATTTGG
The DNA here is from genome assembly GCA_907164885.2 of Dolomedes plantarius. Taxonomy (NCBI): domain Eukaryota; kingdom Metazoa; phylum Arthropoda; class Arachnida; order Araneae; family Dolomedidae; genus Dolomedes; species Dolomedes plantarius. Next base: position 4,328,526 of record OU015492.1, on the reverse strand, counting down.
CAAAACAATTAATAACTATTAAAGGTATTTAATAATTTAAAAATATTAATTACTAGCTGAAATACCCGGCGTTGCCCGGGATTTTAAGAATGTTTGTTAACCAAAATCAATTTAAAAATTAACACAGTATAAATAACATAGAAAAAATACATGTGAAATGTTATACACATCTCAGAATTTAGGAATTTCAGCCTTTCATCATTGTAGCACTATAACTTGAAAAGTAAAAATGTCAAATTGTCTAATGTTTGTTAACCAAAATTAATTTAAAACTTAACACAATATAAATAACATAAAAAAACACGTGAAATGTTATACAAATGAATAAAAGAAAAATCCAATATAAAAATATATAAATTTATTATAAACTCCTCAGAATTTTGGTAAATTTAGCCTTTCATCATAGTACCACTAAACGCTGAAACATCCTCTCCAGAAATATAAATCTATTAATTACAATAATTAACCACTCACCAATGTATAAATTACACAAGTGTTTTAACCAACATTTGAATTTGCAATTGAAAATTAATTCGCAAATGAAAAAATCATATGAAAATAAATAAGAACTTCCGAAATCGAAATTAATTACCGTTAATTTTTAATTAATAAAAAACCAACATAATATGAATAAAAACGATAGTTGTTTAAAAGCATATGAAAATAACGCTATTATAAAGATAACTAGCGGCCCGTCCCGACTTTGTCCGGGTTGAACAAAATATTATACCAATAAATATCCAGTTGATAGCCAATAAATTGTAAATCTTTTTTTACCTTAATAATAACCTAAATAATACCTTAAATTAATTTTATGTTAGTTAATAATTAAAATAAATTTTTTAAAAGAAAAAGGCGTGCCGGAGAACGGCTAGGTTCGAACCGCTAGCGTCAGAACAGAAGCCCACCGCGATAGCACCACGATAAGGATCGTTGAAATCTTCGGAACAAAAAGCGGTAGAAGACAGTAGCGGAAACAATGGAGATTGTTAGGATTAAGCCCCTAACTTTATTTCTACTGATCAGATATACATAATATATAGCCTATGTCCACCTGGAATAATGTACCTTTCAAACAGTGAAAGAATTTTTCAAATAGGTACAGTGGTTCTGAAGATTACCCTCCACGTACAAAATCGCTCTCTCTTTATATATAAGTATAGATAATAAAAAAAGCATATGAAAATAATGCTCGCGCATGAAGTTAACGTTACGATATAAAGATAATAATAATAACAATATAAACCGCGTTCATAAAATATTTAGCTTTTCAAGCGAAATAAATTAATTTTTACAAAAAAACTACTTTTAATCGAGAAATTAAATACATTGCACAAAAGTTGGTAAAATCAAAAAGAAAATATTATAAATGGGTTGGAATACTAAAAGTTTAAAATAGTGGCGCCATCTACTGCACGTCTGTGAACCGAGAGTAGCATCCTTCAAAAATTGTTGGTTTTTTTATTAATTAAAAATATTGGAAAGTTCTTGTGGGTCGGTAAATATACATGTGTGAACAGTTTTAAGATTTATAAATTATCAACCTACACAGGTGATAATTTATCCGGCGTTTCCCGGGATTTTAAGAATGTTTGTTAACCAAAATCAATTTAAAAATTAACACAGTATAAATAACATAGGAAAAATACACGTGAAATGTTATACACATCTCAGAATTTAGGAATTTCAGCCTTTCATCATTCTAGCACTAAAATCTGAAAAGTAAAAATGACAAATTGTCTAATGTTTGTTAACCAAAACTGAAAAAAAAATGTTTGTTTACCAAAATCTATTAAATAACTAAACACAGTATAACTAACATATTATAAAAAAGCTGAAATAATAATATAATAAAAAAATAATAATTAAAAAATAATAAAATAAAAGCTGAAATAAAAAAGCCTTCATTAAAAAGCTGAAATTCCAGGTTTAGCAGTATTCACACGGCCGGTATTCGAACCCGGGTCAAAATTTCAGGAAGTACGCGCACTTCTGCATGCGCCACGATGACACAGTATTATGAAGAGTAAAGTGAAAGATATTCCAACTGTGATTATTGGAATGTTTGTGTGGATTGGGGAATACACATGTAAGAGGAGTTTTAAGTCAGAAATAAGTTAGCAGGATAGAAGCTTAGTCTTTAGCTCTTCAATAGACACAAAGATATAGGCGAGGGGGAATTGCAGTAGTAAATAAAAAAGATCTCGTGACACTTAGCGTGGTTGATTCGAATTTTCCATCGCGTGTCGAGCGTGTCAATATGCCGTTGGATCTGATCTATTTTAGAGTATAAAATCTGATTTGAAAGATTATTATTTTCATTTATTATTATGGTTTAATATATGAATTGAAACTTTTGATTTTATTTATTTTTATCTTTTCGCTCGCTGTTTGCCAGTTATCCCTAACGTGGCCGCAATATTCAGAGGGGTGATTCCACAAAATGTAACAGCTTACATTTAGTGCACGCACACTTAAAAAATTGTTGGTTTTTTATTAATTAAAAATTAACGGTAATTATTTTCGATTCCAGAAGTTCTTAAAACCCTCGGCTGTTTTTAACGACGCCTGTATGTAAAATTTCACGATCGTCGCTCCTAAACTGTGGATTTCTATACAATTACAGACAGACAAACAGACAAACATTCATTTTTATATATTAGATTCTAACGATTGGAGAATGATAGGTTTAAACGCTCGAGATGTCAAATATAACGTTCTGTTTTTGGCTCTTCTCCTTATGTAAACAGTCCCAAATGGCTGTTTATCTTGGCCACCTATATAATATACCGTTTCTTTTTAATTTAAATATTTGATTAAATATTTTAACATTCACTTCCTCAGTATTTAGATTCAACAGTATCTTTTTTGTTATAATGCACGTCTCTACCCAGAATCTACCTCAAGGGGTTTCCTAGAATTTTATTCACCCCACGACAGACAGAATATATTTCTATCCAAGTTACATTTGATTCCGTTGCTCGAGAAATAGACTAGACCTGGAATCTACCTACGTAAAGATTGAATCATAAGTTTCTTATTAACAGCGAGGCCACGTGATGGCATTCGGTTCAGATCCTGTGGGTTCGTGTCCCACTATTGGCATGGATGTGTGTAGCTGTTGGGAATCGGCTTTAAACTGTAGGTACCGGTCTAATTAGCCCCCGTGTTGCAAAGAGTTGACCGCAGCGCTCCAAACCAAACCTTATTAACAGATTAAATATATCCGAAGTTTTCGGGGGAAAAAGATGCATCCTGCTCCAGAAAGAGAATCTTTTCTCCGACGACGGATTTTTCCCATCGCCAGTATAACGGATGGGAGGCAGTATGAAAGGAAGTGTGAAATTGGAAGAATTTCTTGGAATCCATACGTTAGTCTTCGAAGTCGCTTTTCGTTCGGATCAGCTGAATTTCTTATTTGGATTATTTTCGCCCTCACAATCTTCGGAGGCTGTTTCATCAGATGGCAAACTCCGCCTGCATTTTCGTCGAAACTTATACGATTGAATCGTTTTGCTTTAATGGAAGAACGAGTCTGATGAAGGAAATTTGATTGGATGGGTATTTTGCTTCGGGCGGTCATTCCAAAGCGTGGGAAGTGAGTCTTCAAACTTCATGAACGGAGTTTCTTTGTTATCTCGACCCAGATCGAGTGTCTCCGGTACACAGTATAAAGAAAATAACCCCTTTACTCTAAGACCAATTGAAATACTAGGTTTCCCATTGACACGAAGTTCCTAAGTACTAACAAATCGAACGAACTACACCAGAATTCTATTTTTGTGTGTATATATACATACTGAAGTGCCAGAGAAACTAGGATATCTGTCTAATACCTGATAGGTCCACTTCAGGATCGTAGGGCTGCAGAAACACGATGGGGTATGGTGTACATGAGCTTTTTGAGGAAGTCTGTGTACAATGACCACTAAAACTCCTGAAAGCGGTCCCCAGTTCTATTATATTCCTAGAGGATCTCTGTTTTGAAAGGAACATGGCATGACATCCTAGATATATTCAATAACGTCGAGATCTGATGGATAACATTTAATGTTTAAGAACTCGGACGAATCTTCCTCAAACCATAGTTTGGCGGCCGTTGACGTGTGTGGCAGCGCATTATCTCGTCAGGGGAACCCAAACCCCACGAGGGTGAGTGCATGACATGAATGGCTGTAACACATCTTAAAGAATGTTAACATAGAGTTCACCTGTCACAGAAGTTGTAGACGCATGAAGGGTCCTCATTCGTGCCAGCTCAACACATAACAGCGGTCACTGCTTTACAATCATTGGGATCTCTAGGAGCTACACGATGACATTAAGGCTTTGGCAACGGTTCACGGAAAGACTGATTCTTTTAAATATGAAAAAAAGTGAAATGAAAACGTTACGCTCAGGCTCATAAAATAACTAAAGAAAATTAGAGTAAATTAAGAAATAAAATACACTTAGTATTAAAATCCAAGCTCTCAAAACTATCTGATGTTATGTTGGCAAGGACGGGCACCTCAAATGCAGTTAAAAATGTTATTTCTATAAATTTACAACTGAATAAAATTTGCAATTTTTATACACAAGTTTAGGAGGTATCGGTCCCAAGTTACGCCACAGTTGTTTCAATTTATTTTTGTAGGTATGAATATATATATATATATATATATATATATATATATATATATATATATATATATATATATATAATATGTGTGTGTGTGTGTGTGTGTATATGTGTGTGTGTGTTTGTGTCACTTATCTTAAGGTAAATGTAAACAACGTCCTATTCTGCTAACAAATCATATGGTAGTATTTCTTTCACCCAATTTTAACAATTCAGATATCATGGAACTTGAAATAAACTTAATCTTACAAACTTGACTCTGAGTCTTTCTCCTTGTTATGGTAATTTATATTTTTTTGGTAACAAGGCACACTATAATGAAGAGAAGTTTCGCCTCTCTTCTCTCTCTCTCTTTCTCTCTCACATACACACACATATATACGAGTATATATATATATATATATATATATATATATATATATATATATATATATATATATATACATATATATATATACACTGCTGGCCACCCAAATTGCAACACCAAGAAAGACAAGAGATATCACAACAAAATTTATTTTGTAGATAACATGTTGACCAAGTATCAAATGATCAAATTTATAGACTTCTGTGAAGTGTGGTTCCTGCCAAAATCAGTAGCCAGAGTAGCCGCCATTGTTGGAGATCACCGCTGCCACACGCCTCGGCATTGATTCAAAGAGACTTTGGATGAGTTCTTGGGGTACAGCAGACCAAGCAGCTTCCACACGTTGCCAAAGTTGATCTGCTGTGGCTGCTGGGGATGGAATCTGGGTCAATCGTAGAGCAACCAAGGACCACATGTTTTCTATCGGCGAAAGATCCGGAGAGCGAGGCGGCCAGGGAAGCAATTCAATCTGGCGATTGACGAAGAACCGTTGGACAATGCGTGCCACGTGTGGTCGCGCATTATCCTGTTGAAATATGGCTGTGGGCAAGCCCTGAAGGTAAGGAAGGACAACTGGCTCCAACACCTCGGAGATGTAGCGCTGGCTGTTTAAAGTACCGGCAATGCGTATTGGAGGTGTGCGAGAGTGATATCCAATACCGCCCCATACCATAATACCCGGTGCAGGACCATTGTGGCGGTGCATAACGCAGCTGTTCAGCATCCTCTCTTCACGGTGTCTCCAGACTCGAATGCGACCATCGTGGTGTTGCAGACACAAGCGTGACTCGTCAGTAAAGTCAATTTCATTCAATTCTGCCGTCCACATCCTTCTGTCATCGCACCATTGGCGGCAGAGACGTCTGTGGTTCTGCATCAAGGGTAGACAAAGCAATGGACGTCTTGCGGACAGACCACTCTGCTGTAAACGGCGTCGAATGGTACGCGCAGACACTGGATGATGCGTTACAGACTGCATGTGCTATGCTATGGTTCGTGATGTGACTGAGCGATCCGTCACTGCCATGCGCACAATTTGCCTATCATCACGTGAAGTGGTGCGCTGAGGTGGATGCGATCGAACACGCCGGTCCGTCGTACCCTCTTGCATCCAACGATCACATATCCGCATTACAGTTGTTTGGTTTCGTCCAACACAACTACCGATTTCCCTGAAAGATAATCCACAATCTCGTTAGGCCACTATCCTTCCTCTGTCGAACTCGGATACTTGATCAAAAGATGATCGCTGTTTTCGACGAGGCATAATTGATCGTTTTTTTTGAAAAAACCACAAGAAAAACACAATTGCCGAACTTGAAATCGTCGAAATCTCCAAGCCTTAAATAGCGCTTTGAAGTGGTGCCACAGGCGCGCGTGATGTGCGTCTGCGCTGAAATTCTAATCATTTGCATATCTCACCTCCGCTAATGCATGTTGTAAATTTCATGTTATTTGCATGTTTCCTTCAGGGTGTTGCATTTACAGTGGCCAGCAGTGTATATATATATATATATATATATATATATATATATATATATATATATATATATATATATATATATATATATATATATATATATATATATGTAGAGTGGAAAATCCACCAAAGGGCGGTGTACGGAGCGACCAGAGTGAACGTCTACACATCTGGACAGTCGGCGAGTGGAAGCCGACGTATGCGGACATAGCGGGCCGTATACCAAAGCTAGAACTATATCAGTGTTCGAGTTTTTATGTTATATTGTAGTTTCATGTGATGTGCCGACATATCCTGCTTTAAATAAATTCTTGTCTGTAATCGAATGTTTCGTTTTTGAGATACCCCTGAAGATACATTTGGAATTTGTTTCTACTCCCGGATCTGACAGTGGGGGTCTGGCCGCGATCAACCCTTGGTGAACTTTATGCCTTCGTGGATTATCATTTCAATTTTAAACTAGGACTGGCTCCAGCAAGTGAAAACAGGTAGGCAAATTTCGATTTGTATTTAGCTGCTAGCGAATATAAATGATTGATAAAAATGTATAAAAATTCAAAGAAAGAAGATTTAGTCAATTTACTAAGTGAAATTGAGGAAACACCACCTGATGGGTTGACAGTGGTACAATTAACGGATAGAATTGAAGGATGTAAAGCATTTAAAGATGACCCCGAACATGTTGCATACTTACTAACGTCCATAATTGAGGACAGACAATCGAAAATCGAAAACGAAAGTAGAGCGAGGGAAGAGCAGTTAGCTCTAGAAAACCAAAAAATTGAATTAGAGAAAATTAAACTTGCCCAATTAGAAAAACAGGTTGAATTAGAGAAAGTTAGGAATGAAAGGGCAGATCGGAATGAATTCGCTGGTTCGAGCAGTGACACTGTGTCTAGTTGCCTAGTGTCTAGTTCATGTAACCTAGAAAAATGGATTCACAGCATACGTACTTTAACAATTGCTGTTCCAGAAAAACCGGAAAATTTTAATTTGTTTTTTAGAACTTTAGAAAAGGGCTTTTAAAACTAAAGACGTACCAGAAGAGTATAAAGCAGAAATTTTGATCAACCTTCTTGGTGATAAAGCGAAAAACATATTGTTTTACATAAGTGAAGATGATATTAAATGTTACAATACCGTTAAGTCGTTAATATGCAAAGAATTCCAACCTACCGCGCAAGAATGCTTAAATAATTTTCGGAAAGCCAGAAGAGAAATCAATGAAACACATACGCAATTCGCGTCAAGATTGTCGGCTAATTTTCAATATTATTGTAGTTTGTGTAAAGTTAATGATTTTGAAGCGTTGTGTCAATTAATCGTATACGATAAGCTTTTTCAAACTTTGGACAAAGAAGTTTCATCATACATCAATATAAAGTTCGGTGAAAAATACGTAGAACCGCAATCTTTAGGAAAGGAAATTGACATATACTTTGTAAATAGAGGTAGATCTTTTAGTGAAGTAAATTTTCCGACGCAGGAAAACACTACTAAATTTCAGAAATTTCCCAAAGAGGCTAAATACACTCCTCCCCCTATGAGAAACAATTCATTTAAATATAGATATCCGTCCAAAGAATGCTACACGTGTGGAAGTTTTAACCATCTTGCAAAATATTGCACTAATCGAATCAAAAACCAAACCGAAAGAGAATCTATTCCCTCAAAACAAAGTGAAAAAACTGAAAATAAATTTGTAGCTAAAATAAAAATCCCCTCTTCACAGTCTCTTGAACGTGTGAATATTAACGTATATGGAAATGTAATTAAAGCATTAATTGATTCAGGAAGTGAAATTTGTGTTTTAAATCCGAAATGCATCCCAAACGTCTCGATCAAGTGTGACGGGAAAATTGAACTAATTTCAGCGTTTGGAGAAAAAATAATTGCCGATACCGCAAATATTCCTGTGTGGCTCGAAGATTCGGAAAAACCTTCGAACTTAAATTGTGCTGTCAGAGATAAATTACACGTACCATTTATTATTCCTCCTAAAGTTTTACATGCATTGAAAGAAACAATTTATAAACATCCGGTGTCTGTCGAACAAAGTGATGACTCAGTGATTCATACTTCTGAGCGTGAGATTTTGCGTTGCCCTGAAATGAATAATCAAGAAAAACAAACGGGATTAAGCGATAACCAGAGTTGTTTAGAAAACGAAAGCGAAAAAGGTTTTGAATCTTCTTTAGCTAATTTATCGTTGACTGAGGACTGTCTTTACGATTTGAATCATATTTCGAACGCGGAGATAAAAGACGAATTAAATAAGTTAATTTCCGATTACAACCCGATTAAAACAGAGAGAACAAATTTAAAAATGAAAATAATTTTAACGGACGAGGAACCAATTTCGATTCGTAATAGACGTCTACCGCTGATAGAAAAAAGAGAAGTTGAAAGCCAAATCAACGAGTGGTTGAAACAAGGTATTATAAAAGAAAGCGTATCAAATTATTCATCACCAGTTGTAATTTGTAGAAAGAAAGATGGAACAATGTGCCTATGTGTTGACTACCGTCAATTAAACAAAAAAATGATTAAGGGTAAATATCCTCTGCCAGATTTAGAAGAGGTTATAGATCAATTAGAGAAGGTTAAGGTTTTTACTAATCTTGATCTTAAAAATACCTTTTTTTTCACGTTGATATCGATGAAAATAGCCAAAAATACACGTCGTTTGTTACAGAAAGCGGACAATACGAATTTTTGAAAGTCCCTTTCGGGCTAGCCAACAGTCCCGCGGTTTTCCAGAGATATATAAATCTTATTTTTTCAGATTTGTTAAGGGATGGTACTTTGATTATATACTTAGATGATATTATTATTCCCTCTGAGGATGAAATTGATGGTTTAGAAAAATTAGTGCGGGTTCTAAATACAGCAGCTAAATACGGTCTTGAGCTTAATTTAAAGAAATGCAAGTTTATCAAAAAGAAGATTGAATTCTTAGGACATATTATTGAACAGGGTACTATTCGACCCTCTAAAGAAAAAACAATAGCCGTCCAAAATTTTCCTGAACGTAAGAATATTAAAGAAGTTCAAAGTTTTCTCGGACTAACCGGATTTTTTAGAAAATTTATCCCACACTATGCTACAATAGCGAAGCCTTTAAGTGACTTGCTGCGTGCCTCAACACCTTTTAAGTTTGATGATGATCAAAAACATGCCTTTCGGAAACTCAAGGAACTTTTAAGTAATGAACCTATTTTGCACCTATTTAAACCGGGGAGAAGCATAGAACTCCATACGGATGCCTCTAAGTTAGGATTTGGAGCAATTTTGCTACAAAAGGACGATGATGATAATTATCACCCGATTCACTATATGAGTCGCAAAACCTCATTACAAGAGAATAAGCTATGTAGTTATGAGTTAGAAGTACTGCCGTTGTAGAAGCTCTTAAAAAATTCAGACACTACTTGTTAGGTACAAAATTCAAAATTTATACTGATTTTTCGGCTTTTGTGGAAACCATGAATAAAAAAGAAACAGCACCTAAAGTGGCGCGATGGTTTCTCTTCCTACAACAATTCGATTAAGAAATCAAACACCGCCCTGGTGAACGTATGAGACATGTCGATGCACTTAGCAGACATCCAGTTATGAGTGTCACATGTGAAAGTATAACACATAAAATAATTAAGTCCCAAGAAGATGACGAGTATATAGAAACCATTAAAAAGTTATTGGAAAATGGTAAGACAATAGATTATATTTTGAAGAACAATGTGCTATATAAAATTGTAAACGATTCAGAAGTCTTGGTAGTACCACAAATGATGCAGACCGAGGTTGTTAGAATCGCTCATCAGTTAGAACATTTTGGCATAGCAAAAACCGAGGATGTAGTTAAACGCGATTTTTATTTTCCCAACCTTAAAAAATGTGTTGAAAACGTCATAAATAACTGTGTTAAATGTATCTTAGTAAATAAGAAAGCAGGAAAAGCAGAAGGTTTCTTAAATCCGATTCCTAAAGAAGACGTGCCTTTGTCTACTTACCATGTTGATTTTATTGGTCCCCTTCCGACCACAAACAAAAATTACAATCACATCTTTAGCGTGATAAATGCTTTCACAAAGTTTGCGTGGTTATATCCCGTAAAGACTGTATCCGTCCAAGATGCCATAGCGAAGTTAAAACAACAGCAAGCGATATTTGGAAATCCTCACCGTATTATCTCTGATCGTGGTGGAGCATTTATTTCCAAAGAATTTCAAGACTATTGTGAGTACGAAAATATTGAACACATCAAAGTTACCACAGGAGTTCCACGAGGAAACGGACAGATAGAGCAATTACATGCAACGTTGATCCCGATCCTATCCAAATTATCATTAGATGATCCAACCAAGTGGTACAAACATGTAGACATATTGCAAAGAACGATCAATTCAGCAGTATCGAGAAGTACCAGAAAGACACCATTCGAATTGTTAACAGGAGTCACGATGAGAAGCAGAGAGGAATCCAGAATTTTAGAAATTTTAGAAGGAGAAAGAATCAACTTTATGATGAATAATCTTAAAGAGATCCGCGAGGAGGCGAAGAAGAATATTTTAAAGATTCAAGAAGAATACCGAAGAGGATTTGACAAGAACAGGAAAAAATCCCATGTCTATAAAGAAGGAGATCTTGTGCCTATCCAACGTACTCAATTCGGTAGTGGAATGAAGTTAAGGCCAAAATTTCTCGGACCTTACGAAGTGATCCGTGTAAAGCCTAAGGACAGATATGAAGTTAAGAAACTAGGGGAACATGAAGGTCCAAACCTGACCAACACTTCGGCTGATCTGTTAAAACCGTGGACTAACTAACCTTTCCACGCACTTCTTTGTAAATACCCTCTCTCTCCCACTGTTTTATTCTTTTTTTTCATATTTGTTCCCGTGCAGCTAGGACTCTGCAGGTCTGATGGCCGAGCGATGTAGAGTGGAAAATCCACCAGAGGGCGCTGTACGCAGCGACCAGAGTGAACGTCTACACATCTGGACAGTCGGCGAGTGGAAGCCGGCGCATGCGGACATAGTGGGCCGTATACCAAAGCTAGAACTATATCAGTGTTCGAGTTTATGTTTTATGCTATATTGTAGTTTCATGTGATGTGCCGACATATCCAGCTTTAAATAAATTATTGTCGGTAATCGAAAGTTTCGTTTTTGAGATACTCCTGGACATACATTTGGAATTCGTTTCTACTCCCGGATCTGACATATATATATATATATATATATATATATATATATATATATATATATATATATATATATATATATATATATATATATATATATATATATATATATATATATATATATAGTTAGTGATAGTGTGTGTGTGTGTGTGCGTAGTTAGATTAAGTGAATGAGTGGTTGCATGTGTAACATGCATAGACATTTATAATCTTGCGAGTTAAAGCAATTTTCCTAAAATTTCACAATTGTGATTAAAACAGTTGTACTGCTTATGACAACAGCAAGTTTACTACGTGAAATTGTGCATAGTTACGGCATTGAATTGTATAACTGTCAACACCGGATAAAATTTCTGAAGGAAAATATATTGAGCTGTAAAACACTGTATTTTTAAAAAAATATGTGGTGAAAATAAAATTCCTTAATTTTTCTACAAGCAGATAATAAAACAACTTTGTATGTAGCGGTTTAGGAACATATCGGTTTTGGCCTAAATCTTCCCTTTAGTTCCAATCTTTATACAATACGCGACTCCAATTTTTTCTTCCGCGTTTAAAACAACATTTCCAACACATCTGTTCTTGAAAAGATCGCGAAGGGTTCAGATTTAAACTAAATCTATAGTTTTTCTCGAAAGCAATGCGTTTACACCGTGGAACAAAAGCTTTTATTCTCTCCTAAAGCGTATACCTTTCAGATATGGATCCAAAATATATTTTATACATTCGAAAATCAAAATTTTTTTTCTCGAGTTTGGAAGACTTTGTGTGTTTTGTGAAGATGGTTAAAAAGATTGGATTTTCCTTCAAGTTTTATGCTTACGAACTTTGGAGTATAGGAGTACAATAAAAAGGAATAAAGCCATACAAAAATAATTCAAAAGTACCAACAGATACTTTTTGACAAAAGTATTACTTTGCATTTAGAATTTTAAGTATTCGATAATGTTAAAAAATAAAATAATACTATATCTGTATAGAAATAATGAAAATAGTTAAACTTCTCTTCCATTTTAAGGCCGTGTGGTGAAAAACAAAATGAAATGTACTTCCAATGGCTTCTAGGAGAAGCTGCAATCTGCACGTTTTCCTCGGTAAAATGAGGGCCGAAGTACAGATCATGTTAAGAATGATACAGTGGCCTGGAATATTAAACAAATCGTTATCGGTGGCTTGTGAACATCTTTATACAGCATCTACAAACATGATTAAGTCCATATTAATTGCACTTTTGTAAAACCAACAATTTTTTGATACGATCACCCTCATCGAAGGTTTCTTCCCATTCCATCGTATGAACACATTAATTGGGCACTTTGCCGACTATGAAAATAGTTAAACCGGGGTTGTATATGGAGTAGCCCAATAAAGACAATTGATATTCAGGACTCGTTTTCCCGACTTTCTATTTAAAAAAGTATGACTCGGGCGCATGCAGTAGATCAAGCAATTCACTTTTCTCTGCTGGACCGACAAAAACATACTGTTTATTTCTGTCCATGATTTACTACCACTCGTGAGAAAGAAATCTATACTAATATATAAAGAGAGAAAGCGGATTTTGTATGTGGAGGGTAATCTCCGTAACCACTGCACCTATTTGAAAAATTCTTTCACCATTTGAAAGGTACATTATTCCAGATGGACATAGGCTATATATTATGTATATCTGATCAGTAGAAAGAACGTTAGGAGCCTAAATGTTGAGCTGATGCTTCACCATTACAACTTTTCCTTTGTCAACCATAGTCAAGTAACCATAGCAACACATCAAACTACATTTTCATTTATTATCAGCAAAACATTTAATATTTTAAAGATTCAAGTGGAGGAGGTATTGATAAACAGAAAAAGGATTTTTGAAATTGGTAACGTTTAAGGGTTTATTGAAGAAAATTACATTTGGAACTACGCTTTTTATTGGTCATTTAAGGTAAAAAAAAATTTACAATTTATTGGCTATCAACTGGAAATTTATTGATATAATATTACAGAACTTTATTTAACTTATAAACTTTATGTTTTTGAATTTATGTACAATTTTATGCACAATTTGCGTAAATCGAAGTTGAATTATTGAACTTTATTAAAAAATCAGTGTGTTTCATTGAAACTGTGAAATTTATTGATTATTTCGAATAGGTCTATGTTTGTTCCTTTATAAGTGAAAACGTATTGCTTCAATTGAGCTGAAATTTTGTAGAGATATAGTTGATAGTTCAGATTAAAACATAAGAACATTATTTTTTGAAAATCGGGCCCCGGAGTTATTTTAATTATTGTTATAATGGTTTGGCCCCTAAAAGTTGCTTATTTCGACAGCTTCCGCGGCTGTCCTCGCTGACAGCGAGACTATGGGGCCGAATCGTACCAAAATCGGCACGCGGGTGGCCCCGGACAAAATTAAGTGTCTGACGTAGCCGGATATTTGAATTTTTAATTTAGAAAACAGTTATTAATTTTTTTTTGCCATTTTTGGTGCTTTTTTCGTGTTTTAATTGTGTATGGACTCTGAAGCGAATAGGCTATGGGGCCGAATCGTATCAAAATCGGCATGCGGTAGGCCCCGGACACAATTCAGATCTTGACGTTACAGTTTCCAATAAAAATTTCTTTGGGATTTGTTGATGGTGATACATACAAATATATTGGACTTGACTTACGGGAAGATTGCTTTACTCATGGACAATTATATGTTGGTCTCTCTAGGTCAGGAAATGCGGAGAATCAATTTATTTTAAAACCTCAGAAAAACGAAACAAAAAATTGCGGTTTTAAAATAAATTAAACCTACCTAATATCTACTTAAGATAGATAATTGCTCAATCCGGACAAAGTCGGGACGGGCCGCTAGTTACAAATAAATTCACGCAGAGTATAAGACGTTTCACACGAGGGATGGTAAGATTTTGATAAACGAAACAATACAGGGGGAATTTCATGAATACTATTTTTATACATCCACTCGTCTTGCTTTCAATACGAAAATTTGCGCGTAGCATTTTCGTGCTGGGGAAAAAGATACGACTTTCGCGACTAAGACACGTGTCTCGCTGTTCTAAAAATCAAGCGCTGACTGACAAAAACACTGAATGTTTATGATGTCCATAATTTCCTATTATTATTGTTCAATCCCCGTTAAAAATACAAATAGTTCCACCCAAAAAGAGAGAGAGAGGTAATGAAGAAAACTCCCCTAGGCAACGGTGTTTTTTTTTCCCCTTCCTTTGGCATACAATGTCGTTTAATGGCGCGAACATAAAAGAGACGGTCAGATTAAAGAGGGCTGGCACTCTCTTTGATAACAAAACCCATTTGGTGGGAGGGGAACATAATACGGTTAACATCGTTTATTCCGAACGGAATCTGGTTGTGGACCCGCGGGGATGTTTAGACTCTCGCCAACATCATATTCTTTAGAATCTTGTTGCTGATGAGCGGAGAAAATCCTCAACAAAAGATTTTCTATGCAAATTTCGGATACAAAAACGTTGATCCTTGTTAGGGACTTTTAAGTATTTAGACGTGAGATGTTATAAAAAGACTTTAGGGAGATGTTCTTGAAAATTTTGCATTTCGGCGTATTTGAAAATATTCTCCTTCAAGGTATCTGCCTACTTCAAAAATATACAGTACTGATTAAATACATATATTTTTTTAACTTCAAATGGGATATAAAATCATGAAAACAAATATCATTTTGGTAAAAATTTCATAACATTTTAAAAAAGAGGGAATTTTTTATAATTTCTTTGTATAATTGAGTGCTTATGCCAGAGACCCTACACTCTGTTCAACTCAATTTATTTTAATTTCCTTTATATTATACACTACAGGGACACTTGCCTGTGATCTGAAGTAAAAGTTTAAAAATAAATCCAAAAATCCCTGAAATATGCCAAAAAAAGTGAAAAAAAATTTCAGGTGGTCTCCACTAACGGAACCACCGCGGGTTATTAACGTAGGATTACTTATCGTTTGCTTACCTCTTTTTTTTCTTTCGCATTTTGGTACTTTTCTGTTTAACTGTTTATTGCTACTGGGTTTGGCGTGCTGCCAAATTTATAACTCGCGATGCAGGACAATTTTTTTTTCTCTCCGCAGGACCGTTATAGAGGAACGTAATCCTACGTTAAAACACTGATTTAAATTTAAAAAAAATCTTTTTATAAGTACAGATACCTGTTGTTCCGAAAAACCCGGTAGAGGGAGCGGCGTTTGGCGTGCTGCCAAAATTATAACTCGCGATGCAGGACAATTTTTTTTTCTCTCCGCAGGACCGTTATAGAGGAACGTAATCCTACGTTAAAACACTGATTTAAATTTAAAAGAAAATCTTTTTATAAGTACAGGTACCTGTTGTTCTGAAAAACCCGGTAGAGGGAGTTAGTGACTGCTAGAGGGCGGAGCTCGCGATTAGCGAGAGAATCGCAACGTTAGATTCTCCTGTGTGGCAACAGCAAAAAGAGAAATGTTATTATTTTTTAGATATAAATGGAGAATAAAAGTCGCTTGCATACCATACAGATGGTTACGTCTTATTTTTTGATGTGTTCTTCTCTCGCCGTACGGATTGAAGATTTTTGGAAGCAGGGATAAGTATCCCCTCACATTATTCGCATTCATATCTCTATTATTCGGTTTCCATTACGAGGGCCTTTTTATCGCATGGGCAAATCGGTACTTTGCCCAGGGCCCCCTGATGCTAGGGGCCCCCAAAACCCCCTTGGTGTATGCACCTAGTACTTCTAATAGTATGTATAGCCCATGGATAGTTCTTATTTTTATAAATGTTCGTAAGGGGGGCCCCCCAAATAGCATCTGTTCAGGGGCCCCCAGCGTTCATAATCGGGCCCTGTCCATTACCCATAGATCGCTGCTCCAACATTCGTATTCAAAATTCTATTCGTAGTGTCGCCATTTCTGCGACATGTTTTAATTCTCTTCGTAGTGTCGCCATTGCTGCGACACCTGTAAAATGATTCAATGAACACGTATCGCTTAGCTTTTAATTCAAAACATAGTTAGTAATATGTTAATTACTATAGCAAAGTTTCATCGAAATATATGGAAACTTTTTTAAATGATTAGCTTTCTCGTTTACAAAAGTAAAACAAGAAATAGTTTTCTAGAAAATTTCCTATCTTGCTAACTTAACTTCGTGCTTTCGTTGTGCACTGCTATCGCTCGCGTCTCGGGACTCGCTGGTCAGGGGTTCGACCCCCGTCTGAGCAGTCTACCCTTTTCCAAATTTTCCCTCCTGCTAATTTTAACCTCCCCTAGAGGCTTCGCTATCATCTCAATATGTAGTTGTACGACCCTGAAACGGGCCTTTTTTATTTTCGATACTTAATTTTTTAACTTTAATTACCGTTCTCTCTCCTCCTTTAAGTTTAATCTTAATAGTAATGTACTCTTAACTTAAAATTTCTTCCATCTTTAATTTTAACTTTACTGAGCACAGATATCTTGATACCTTTAACTTGCTTACTGGAGATAAAGTCCAATCGGACCAAGGCACTCCAATTCATAAACAACAACTAGCTCTAGAAAATGCATTTCAAGAGGCTACTTCAAATGTTTTAATATCGCTTTCGGTTTATTAAATTGGCCATAACTTCTCATCCAATGATCGTACGAATAAAAGTAAAGCAGTTTTAGAATCCTAAAAGATTGGCCCTTGAAATGGAGCAATAGAAACGAAAGTTTCGAAATTTTGCATCAAAACATCCATTTGAACGCAACCCTTAACTCCTCTCGATTTGAAGAGAGAAAACACGGTCTCGACACCGGTCTTTTCAGTCTATTGTTGAGTTATCTTGATTCAATAAGTCTAAACACGAGGTGACCAGCTTGGTAAACGCCATTCAGGTTACTGAAAGGCGTGTGTGTTTAATAGAAGACATTTACAGGAAATTTAAATACAATCCTAAGTTGAGAGCTATTTGTAGTCCGACTGGCATGATTGTTTCTTTTGATTCATTCAGTTCCTTTTAAAACAGGTGAAGAGGAGAAGAAAATTATGCAATAGCATTTGCGACTGTAATTTGTACTATAACATCCATATTCGTGATTCACTTCTAAAAGACGCGGGTTTACTTAAAAATTATGTAAACAAACTAATAAAAAGAAGTTTAATTATACATTTATTGCCAGAATCTGAACGAAGAACATTAATGTTTGTTTGTTGTGTCTACGAATAATGCAAATGCACTATCCATAGAAGAGGAGGTTCCATTGCCTCGAGAGAGGTTGGACTTCTATCTAGTCCGCGAATTTTGAACCGAGCCAAGTGACGAGACCGTACCATTTGATCCCGCACCTCCAGAGGCATTGTTTGGTATCTCGGAGGGCATTGCAGCTACGACAGATTTTTACCGTGCACCAGCCGCCATTAGTGTACACATCGGCGGTTTTGTCGACAGCGGGTATCGAACCAGCAACTTTCCGATGCCTTTGCCGACCGGGACACTGTGCCCTCGAAGGACAGTAATACTGTTGCTTTATAAGACAAAATCGAAATGACGAATAAAGTATATTTCAACATCCATATAACTACCTAGATTTCACCTTGCTGGTTACCGTATTAATAATTACAAGATAAAAAGAACTTTTTATATACCACGTTTTTAAATTTTCTGTTGAATCATATAAACTTGACAATTCTCTCTCAATTGCACAAACCTTCACTTAATTATTCTTTTTCACTTTCTTTTATTTAATTTTAATCACTTTTTAGTAGTTTCCACTATCCACAGACTTTATAAATTTTAATTTTTTTTTTTTTTTTTAAATTTTCGCACAATATTTTTGTAAACAAGCTAAATTCACATGTATTCTGTTTTTAAAATTGTCAAACGCCGTTACGCAAAAGTGCAAGCATTGAATTCGATCGAAGCGCCACCTTGCGGATTTTTCGAAAAGTATTAAAAGAATGCATTGTCATCGTGTTCTGAGCTATTCTCAGGCCCAAATTTCCGCATGGGCAAGTGGGGCACTTGCCCAGGGCCCCCAAATTTAGGGGGGCCCCCTAATTTAGTATTAAGTTGTACATATTTTTGAAAATTTGGTTTTAGGTTAATTCAGTAAAGGTGGGCAGTGGCGGATACAGAAAAAAATCCTGGGTGGGGCACAGTGCACCCACTATATTCATTTCAAAAGAAAATTTCCTGAATTTATTTATTAACATTAAAAGTAAATTAATTAACACATTATTATTATTATTATTATTTTTTTTCAAATGTTTGACTTTTTGGTCGAAAATTTTTTGAATTTCCGGTCCGAATTTATGGGGGGGGGGCCTTGGTGAGTGTCCCACATGTTCATGTGGAAATCTACGCCTGGAGGGGGAGGGCCCATGGCCTCCCTCTGGATCTGTCCTTGGAGGGGGCCCCCAAAGTCTGCTTTGCCCAGGGCCTCATTGGGTCAAAGTCAGGCCCTGGCTATTCTAAAAGTTTCAAATGTCTAGCTTGTCGGGAAGTTCGTTAAAAATCGATTGCAAGATTTGTACTGGACAAACACACAAACAAACAAACAAACAAGAAAGCGAGTTAATAAAA
Organism: Dolomedes plantarius; assembly: GCA_907164885.2. Classification (NCBI taxonomy): domain Eukaryota; kingdom Metazoa; phylum Arthropoda; class Arachnida; order Araneae; family Dolomedidae; genus Dolomedes; species Dolomedes plantarius. The sequence continues at coordinate 4,309,293 of OU015492.1, read as the reverse complement.
ACATGGTAAGAATGGCATTTCTCTCGCACAGTAAAATTTCAATCAACTTTATTCCACAATTTTCTCCCTTTTAATATATTCTAATGTAAATGCCACAACTGTTCGATGTTTTTTCCATTTTATATGCCTTTTACATTATGGTTTACAACATGCTTGTCTAAAGTGCGGCCCATGGGCCGCATGTGTCCCAAAAGCCTTTAAAATGCGGCCCAAACACAAATTATGAAAATATTTAAATTTACACATTTTTATTAAAACTTATCACGAAATCACTTATCACACTTATCTATGAAAAATTTATCAGCTATCATAACCGATGGAGACCCTGCCATGGTTGGTAAAAATGGGGGACTCGTTAAAATGGTTAATAATGAAGCCGTCGCTGCCGGCAATACAATCTTGATGGCATATCATTGTTTTGTACATCAGGGCAATTTATGTGAAAATTTTTTAAAAATATAAAGTGTATTAAGCGTTGTTATAAAAACCATTAACTTTATAAGAGCAAAAGGACTTAATCATAGACAATTTCAAGAGTTTCTTAAGGTAATGGGTACTGAATTTGCAGATGTTATCTATATATATAAAACAGTTCCGTAACTGACTTATTCATTCACTGACTGACTGACTGACATACAACGCACAGACCAAACCGCTGGACCTAAAGGGCTGAAATTTTGCATGGCGATTCTTCTAATAGTGTAGGGGTGCACTAAGAAAGATTTTTCAAAAATTCTTCTTAGATTTTTTTAAATTAAATTTTTAAGCTGTTTTTTAAACTTTTTTTACGTTTGCATTTCAAATAATACATTGAGGGTTATAAAATTTATATCACGAGAAAGATCATAAAAATTCCTTTTTTCAAATTTTTACCTCCATTTCCTGATTTTTGGTGAATTTTTAAAGATTAATTTTTAGAATTTAATTTATTAAATGCTGATCACGTGATTTCTTTTTCTGGTACTTTAAATAAATTTATCGTCACGTGCAAAAAAAAATAGACAAAAAAATATTTTTTTCTTGCTAATGCGGCAGACGACTGGACTTTATTTTGTGTATAAAAATATCCCTTACGATTTTTTTATAAATATGTTTTTTTTTACATCAATTGTATACATTGATCGTCGTATTTATTATAAATATATATATATATATTTATTTTTTTTTGGAATTAATTGCATACATTGACCGTTGTATTTAATTTCAATGTACTCCGTAGCGAAGCGCGGGTTTTCAGCTAGTTTATTATACAGAAGTAAGATGGCTCATTAAGGGGAAAATGCTCAAAAGATTTTACGATTTAAGAACTGAAATAAAAATATTTATGGAAACAAACGGGAAACCTGTGACTGAATTTGAAGATGAAGATTGGGTTTTAGATTTAGCTTTTTTAGTAAACTTAACAACATTTGAATGATTTAAATTTGAGACTTCAAGGAAAAAATCCATTTATTAATAATTTGTTCCAAACAATAACAGCGTTTGAAAGAAAGTTGAAATTTTGGCACAATCAAATAAAAGTAAAAGATTTGACACATTTCAGTACTTTGGCTGCACATAAACTTGAGTTGCACAAAATATGCAAAATATGCTGCATTAACTTTTAATTTTATTCAAGGGTTTGAAAGTAGATTTCAAGATTTTTGAAAAAAATGAAGAGTATTTCAACACATTTTCTACCCCATTTTCTATATAAATAAATAAATTACCTTCAAATCTTCAAATGGAATGCATTGAACTGCAAAGTGACATTCAACTGAAAGAAAAATTTGGGAATGTTTCTTTACTGGAGTTTTATAAAGATTACCTACCCCGCGATAAATATCCTAATTTTCACAATCATGCTTTATTAATGTCTTCAGCTTTTGGCAGTACCTATATTTGTGAACAATTATTTTCAAGAATGAAGCATACAAAAAACAAAAATAGGACAAAGATTACTGACAAACATCTTGAAAATGCATTAAAAATTGCAACCTTGTCTATTGAACCCGATATCGATTTGCTTGTTCAACAAGAGCAAATTCATCCATCTCATTAATTTGAATTTTTTCCATCTTTATGAAATCCAAACTAAATGAAACGAAACTTTTACAAATTTAAAATAAATATGTACCTATACATATCTAATTCAAATTAAAAAAATATAATAAAAAGAAGTTAATTTATTTTAATAATACTACATAGAGTTAATTTTTGTTTCAATTTATTGAAAAAATATATGTGTGCCCAGCAATTTTTTTCTTTTGCAATGTGGCCCTCAAACGGTCATAGTTTAGACACCTATGGTTTACAATATTCATTTTAAATAATCATATACCACTTCTTATAAGCTAAAATAGTTTTTTTAAAAATATTTCCAAAGGCTAGGACAAGAAGCAAACAGTCAATAAAACTATAAACAAAAAACATAACAAATTATAAAATTACGCAAAGAAATATGTCCAAAGTTGTTGCTCCGAAAGATCTTTCGCTCTCCGCTCCGGTATCGGGAGGCATAAGAATTTGCAAAGAAACAAGTGGTTATCTCTCCATGCTTAGAGCGGATAAGAGAGTAATGCCAATGTAGCAACACTTCTGAGTTACTCACTATTAAGTGACAGTTTTAAATTACACGAATTCAAGGGATTCGAATATTCCATTATTCATTCAAACATTTGGTACTTACACATTAACCCCACCGGAAGCCAAATGGCGTATTAGTTGGCGTGAACTGTTAAAAGGATATTCTTTCAATTTTCATGTCCATATCTTACATACACTTAAATAGAATTGCTTTGTCAGAAAAGTGCCATGGTACGTATGCGTAGTACGTATGAGATTAAACCCCGGTCTCCGCAAGCGTACGAGAAACGTTTTCCTCTGCCAAGAGTCGCAGTTCGCCGAGAGCTTGCCAACAAGACGGCACAATGGGAAAGTACCGTAATGATTACTTTGATACCCCATTAAAAGCGATAAATGCGAGCTTTCTTCCGCAAACGAAGACATAGCTACGTCACCAAAGGATGCCAACCTGGTTGGGTTAATACGTAAGAACCGTATTATTATTATTATTATTATTATTATTTTGCATACAGTGGTACCTCGGTACTTGTCTTTAATTGGTGCCAGAAGGCACGACGAGTACCGAACAAATTTTTCCATAAGAATTAATGTAAACTGAATTCATTCGTTCCTGAAAACCAGAAATTTCACATTTCACCGGGCAATTTTTGATTTGACGGGGTTGTTTTTCTTTATACAAAATCTTTAAACTAGACTACTATTAAATTTGTCTAACTACTTAAAACAGTAATTAAATAAAATGAAATGAAATTCATCTTCTCTCAATCTGTATCGAAAGGAGTGGATGACCTCGTGAGGTAGTGGTGGAGTAGAGGAGGAGAGGGGTTATTGCTTGGAAGGGGAGTCTCCTTCCAACAAAACACCAGGTGCTTTCCCAGGGATTCTTTCTCTTCTCTGTCTCTTAACACCCTTGATCCCTGTTTTAAACTCAGATTGAGGGATTTTCGCTACAAACCTATCAATAGAAACTTGCTTCTGCTTGCGTTTTAAAATGTTTCTTAAGTGAGACATTGCTTGATCATTAAACACGTCTACATTTCGGCTTGATAGAGATTTATCAGGGTGATACTTTTGACTAAAATTTCGTAATTCAACCTATTTCGGCCTTTCTTTTCGTCCAGAGACACATGATTCGGAAGAAGCCGTCTTGTCTCATACATGTTTTAGGATGTGTGACGAGAACCGAGCAAATGACGAATACCGAAGCAATTTTTTCGCGTCGAAATGCGACGAGTACTGAAGTAGGACTGTTTATCTATGTCCATCCTGCGTGTTACGTTTTTTGCCTTGCATTTCTAAATAGTTTTTTTTAAAATCTCGCGGTTTTTCATTATAATTCTTTGCTTATGGGCCACCGTGTTATCTTTTGCTAAGTTAAAAAATACAGGAATCGTAAAACTCAAGTCTAAAAAAGGGAAATAAAAAATTCAAACCCAAAATAAAACTAAACTGATATAGCGTCTCGTTACGAAGGTTTAATTACGGGAATCAAGAAACTGAGGTTTCCAGACTCGAATGGGCTATAAATTTTGAGCACTTTCTAAATATTTATATAAACACCTTTTTCAAAAACGAAAAAAATTCCATTATTAGCTCCAGTACTAGATCCTCTCTCAGAAAGGTGTAAAAGCTTGCTAAAGTCTTCATGTTGCGAAAGCTGATTAAAAATTTAAGTTCTTGATTGAAATTTCGCAATCTTTTTTGGCAAGAAAATTACCTCCTACTCGAAAGGGATGAATGAACATAGATTCAAGCTGAGGTTTGATTAATAATTAAAAACTCTCTCGAATACATCGATATTTTAAACCGCGATAAATTCTGCATTGTGGAATACCTCTTCCCCTGAAATTCTTTAATGAGTCTGGGGAATCTGGTTGCTTAATTAATTAACCATACGATAAAATAGTCACGTAAAGATCTCTTTTAAATACATTTCCTGCTTTTTCAACAATTCTTCTCCCTTAAAATATTGGATTAAATCACTTAAAAATTGGTTATTGTCCAATCCTTATATCCAGATTTCATTTGCGAAAGAACTTGGAAGAAAAAGAAATTAAAATCGCATTTTCAATACGATAGTATTTTAAATACAGTGAACTTCTCCATAGCGGCCAGCCATGGTTCTGAGAAAAAAGTGGGGTTTATTCTATAACGTTAAGTCTTGAATCGATTCTGAACAAAAGAGGGTCGTTTAGAGGGGTTTCATTTCAACAGGGATCGGCCACTAAAATCCACTCAACGAAGGGGGCTTTAAGGCGTGGACCACAAAGTAGACATTTTTCTTACCCCAGTGACTTGAAATGGGATAAATATATGGTTTATCGAGGATTGGTAATGCAAATCAAAAAGGGTTATTAAAAGATTTCAATATCAGCGTACATATTTCCAATGAAAAGTTACAGTAGCAAAAACCAAGCAAACAAAGAATTACAACAAAATACGAAAATAAAATTGGTACAAAAACTATCAACTCATATGGGTCCTCGCCTAACGAAAACGTTCCTATTCGAGGCGAGATGAAATGTCTAGCCTTTACCCCTTGGAGGTTATAAAGTATGCAGTAAGGATCAGAAAATACGTTGATGCGATGAAGGTGCGGTGTCATGTCCACCACTAAGATGAAATAGAGCCAACGCTAGGATGTCACGAATGCCATAGTTTTGTAGAGTTGATTTGCAGTTCGAATCTTGCATTAACCCGTTGGCTACCATGTAACCACTATGGGATACATGCTATGTATAGGGCAAAATACCATGCAACCACTAGAGCAACGGTCCCAAACGTTGAAGTCACTGTGCAACCGTACTGTTCGTAAATCTTATTGAGAGCTACCGAAAAGAAACCACGATAAAAAAATTTTTTTTTCTAAATCACACATTTATTTATTACCTATAAACATACATTTCTAGTAAATATTACATCCAATTGAATAAAATTGTTTATATTGTAAAGAATTTAATAAGAAGTGTAAGAACAATTTTTTTTTCATCTGACTAATTAAGTTTAATGACAAGGAAGGCTCTCTTTTTTATCATCAACAATTTTTTTTAATGTTAGGTGAGTAGGCCTTAGCTACCATTCGATTGCAGTTGTCCAAATGTTCATAAGTCAATCTGTTTCTGTACTTGTTTTTATAAACTTCATACTGGAAAAAGGAACCTCGAAAAAGGAAGGCACAGATATATAGAGATAAACATTGCCTTCACTCGTAGACCAACCTCAACCAAAATTGGATATTTTTCCTTAGGAACAAAAGGCCAAATATTTTCAGAGCTTGATGTGAGTGATTTTAAAGAAAGGCCATTTTGAAAGTCAATCAGTTCCATCTCCACTGCAGCGTTGTCTCCTTCAAAATGTTGCATGACACAAGTAGAGAATTCTTCAGCATCGAACTCCATAAACTGAGATTTGACGAACTACAATTGAAATGCTTTTGAAGTCCTGAAAGCGTTGATTGAATTGAATTTTCAGATCTGAAGGAATTGCAATGTATTCTTTATTGTTGTAAGAAGGCCTGTGAAGGGCCTTGCTTGTCAAGGGTTTGCTTCAGACAGGCAAAGTGCTTGTATTCACCCTGGATGAGATTTTACCCCCACAGCTCCAGCTTGTTTGAGAATGAAACCACATCTGAAATTGTTCCACCAATATCTTTATCCTTACTTTCAAGCTGCAAGTTAAGGATATTTAGCTTTTCGGTAATGTCTGCAAGAAAAGTAAAATATTGCAACCAAACTGGATTTTCTAGTTCAGTAAAAAATTCACCTCGTTCTTTTTAAAAAAAAATTAAAAAAGAATACCAAAGCAGGAAGCAATTCACTGAAACTTTGCAAAACTCTGCCTCTGCTAAGCCAACGAACTTCTGTATGAAACAAAAGATCACCATGCTGGCATTCTAACTCCCCAGTCAGTGCCCTGAACAAACGTCTCTGATGTGCATGTGCTCTCACTTTATTTATTTCTTTTACGACTGTTTTCATTACATTGTTCATACGTAGGAACTTTCTATATAATTACTGCTGGTGCATTATACAATGGTAAGCCAGAAATTTTGGAAAGCTGTTGTCTTTACGACACAAGGCAATGAATCCATTTTTCCCACCTACCATCAAAGGAGGTCTATCGGTTGCTAAGCCCACCAACTTCTTTACAGGAATATTTTTAGAGTTGATAAGCCTCCGAAAAGATTCCTTCAAAGCCTTTAAATTGCTTAAAAATATGTCCTGTAAGTAGTACAACTTTTACCAGCTCTTCTCGTATTTCAAAATCATTAAAAGCCATTTTTACAAAAACGGCCAACTGAGCTGTATCAACTATACCAGTTGATTCGTCAAGTTGTGGGGAAAATAACTGCAGCGATCAAAGTTAGTTTTAAGTTGTTAAATTACATCAGAACTCATAGCTTCAACTTTTCTCATTACTGTATTCGCAGAAAGCTGTACAGATTTAATAGCAAACATTATATCACATTTGTTTTTGAAATTGTCAAATAATGTATGTGCAGCTTCTAAAAATGCGGCTTTGATTAACTCACCATCTTCGTACGGTTTCTTATTTTGGACGATCACTTTGGAAACTCGGAATGATGCCTCAGTTGCCGCCTTATTATTGTCTAATATCTTGAAAGAAGTAGATTGTTGAGCATTTAGTTCAGATTTTCACTCCATTACCTTGTCTTTCCTTAACTCAGAATTCAGTGGGGAATTCTTTTCAATCCCCGAGTGAACGAATTTGAAATGACGTTCGACGTTCCCTTTCTTCCCAACTGATAGATACACTTACATTACAAAGCAAGCACATACATTTGTCCTTTACCTGGGTAAAAAAGCAATCGGTTCCTATTCGAGATGAAAATGATAAGTTTTTTTTTTTTTTTGCTTGAACTTGCCATCATTAGAACATACCTAGTTTAGTATAAAAGATTTAATTAAACTATCCACATTAACAAATGTCTGATATAGACACGGAAATAATAAAAAACATAACCTTAGTCTGATGTACGCATGAAACACATGACAGGCATAACCTGACTCTCGCTCAAACTCAGTGACAGATGACACTCAGTGACAGTTGCGCGGGAAGTTCAGTTGTTTTCGTGAGCCTAAGCTGAGAAGTGCAACTTCTGATTAGCCAACCTGAGCGTGACCGCGATCGATCTAATATTTCCCCGCGAGCTACTTGGTTTGGCGCAGTACCGGATTGAGGGGGGGGGGGGGGGGAAGGGGGCATCTCCCCCGGCGGCACGTCTGGGGCGCGGCAAAATGGGATTAAAAATTTTCCGTTTTTTTATAATTTCATAGTGCCATAAAAATATAACTAAAACATAAAATTTAGATATCATAAGATCACTTTCTTTTTATACTGGTGGAGCTATTATTTACAGGAAAGCTATTATTTACAGGAAGTAAACTCAAATCCTTGTTTTACGTAACAGTGAAACAAACATATTTCAATAACAGAAGAGCGCTAAATTGGGTTGGTGTGATTTGCGGAGAATGTTTCATTGCCGGAAAACAAGCAGGTATCTAGGGAAGGGGAGGGTGGCCCGCGACTCATGGAGATGAGAGGAGGTGGGAAAAGACAGTGCCAGTTGCAGACTTGTCGTTGTCGCCTGTCGGTGCGTTCGCTTGTAAAATATAATTTTTAGTGAATTGCGTAACAGTGTTCAATTAATCAGTGGCACAGTTTCATTGAAATGATGGGAGATCATGTTCGATAGAAGATAGTGTATGACATATCACGCAAAGTATTACGCAGTATTTTTTGATTGCACACCTGATAAATCCCACACAAAATAAATGAGCCAAGTAATCCGATATGTTGCCAATTTGAAATCAGAGAAAGCTTTTTTGATTTTATAGCAGTTATTTGAAAATCTGGGGAGTACTTGGTAGATACAATAGTTCATAAGTTGGAGGAAGATGGGTTTGAAATAGGAATTTGTCGAACCCAGTCATATGATAATGGATCGAACATGTGTGGTGTTTATAAAAGAGTTCAAGCTAGGTTCTAGGATATCAACCTATGAGCAACATTTGTCCTGTGCACAGCCCACTCCTTGAATCTGGTGGAACTACATGCAGCATCAACATCTCCTGAAACAGCGAACGTATTTGGAGTAATCCACAGATTATATACCTGTTTTGTTTCATCAACATAGCAGTGGGAAGTCATGAAGAAACACACAAAAACGAATTTAAAAGGAACCACTGATACTCGATGGTCTACTAAGTCCGATGCAGTACATGCTCTTGTAAAAGACTTTCATTCAGTAATCATCGCTCTCACTGAGTTGAACCAAGAAGAACATTATACACCAGAGACAAAATCTGAAGCCTCCAGTTTCATTCGTACTTTCAAAAATTTCCGACTTATGTCGTATTTGGTTGCTTGAGCAAATATCTTAAAAGAAATTAACAGAGTTAACAAGGAAATGCAGAAACATAACATAATATTGTCAAAAAACAATACAAATGTTGGAAGGTCTCACCAAAACCATGGAAAGGCTGAGAAATGAGATAAATGAATGGATAAAGACTGCTAAATAAATAGCGATAAAAATTGAAATGGAGCCAACTAGAGAAACTCGCAGAGTTCCCAAAAGGAAAATAATGCCTTGTGTAGCGTATTGATCGAGGTAGCGATCGAATCAACCAAAGCTACAGCCAAGTAAATTATAAAATAACTAGTTAATTTACAAATCAGACGGAGAAAATATTGAAGAGGTGATGCACAATAAGTAATGGGTTGCAAGATTACAGGATCAAAACGAGGATTTCCTCTAAGAAAGTCAATGAGTCCGTTGGGATAGGTTCCCAGAAGAAGTTCGTCTAACGGAGCAATATCGAGTACGTCTGGGCTCTCGATTAACTTTTCCTGCAGGGCGGATGACTGCGAGGAAGAAAACTGATCGGGATGATCGAGACAGATAATCTTGCCTTAAGATATCTTCCAAAAAATAACCAAGCTTGCTAACTGAAGATTAAATTTCTCTTCTCGAGAAAAAAAACCGCTGATTTAACAAGTCCGCGTTATAGCCTTTCACGACCCGGGATGGCTGGAGTTGATCTCTCAGCTCGGAGAAGATAGCTAACTATTCTATCCAAAAAAATTCCTCTCTGATCTCTACACTTGACGATACCATCCAGAGAACTCGTATCTCTTTCTCATTGGCTCTTGTAGCGAAGATGCCATTTTTCGAGCTCTTTATTTGCGGAGCTTCGGCACCCGGAGGTCTAAGATTTTTATCTCTTCCTCTCGGGACTCCGCCAGCGTCATCAATTGTGGTGTGGCGGGACGAATTCTTATTCACCTGTAATGTCAACTCCCCGCCAGGGCGGCGGCACTGCGATCGTGTTTTTTCTTCTAAGCGCGTCCCACCTGCTGCCCGCACAAAGGGATGTCTTCCCTCATGTCATTAACGGCGTAAGCGTTCTTCTGGTCGGCTGGGAAGGATTTTAAGTATTGGGCGAATTAATTTAATTCGTCATACTGGAGAGATGGCGCAAGATGAAGGAAGAAGTTTCCTGTAGAAGAAAGTTTTTGCCATAGTATGAAGGAAGTAATCGATGTGATACTGATCCAGTTAGAAGATAGAGTGCAGAGTATAAGTGCACTCAACAATATTTTTTCCTTTCTAAATTGTAAAGATTTGAAAAGCTTGAATGACAAGGAGTTGAAAACTTGTGCTGCAAACTTAGCTAGTAAACATTTTGAAGATATAAGTGAAGATGAGTTCCCTACTGAAATCCTAGTTCTTCGGGACCAGTTACATAATTTAACAGTTAATTTTGAAGAAATTAATCAACTTGATCTTCTAAACCTAATCCGAGAATGAGATTTGACTGATGCTTTCCCAAATGTGTGCACAGCCTTGAGAGTTTACTTAACGCTCCCAACTACATCAGCAAGCTGCGAGAGGAGTTTTAGCAACTGAAAATAATTAAAAACTATCTCAGATCAACAATGACTCAAGACAGATTGAAAAACCTCACAATTCTGTCTATAGAAAGCCAAGAGGCTAATCCAATAAATTATGAAGAAGCCATTTTCTGAAAGAAAATCAAGAAAAATTTTGTAAAAATATTTGCACATAACACATTTTCTAAAGCGTAAGCTGCGAATAGCATCATTGTTTGGGCAAGAGAGTAGTAATGGGTTTTATTTTTAGTCGGTATGAAAGAAAATGCATATACTTCTATGTTGTAGTATTGTTAAGTTAAAAAAAATGTGTTTTTATGTCAATAAATTAAGTTTGACACACCATCAAAAAAGACTATTACTTTTATACTGTTATTTATTATTACATTAAATAGTGAAAAACAGCTACAGGGGCGGCATGGAGCTGACTTACCCCCACTGAGAAATTTATTAGATCCGGCACTGGTTTGGCGATCTATGTACTAGAGCAGGGAAGGGCAATTATTTTGGCCCTGGGGCCACTTTGTGTAAGCGGAGGGCAACACCTTTTAAATTATTGCATTTATTAGTTAACTTTGCATTTCAGAAAAGGCCTAAATTGTATCATAAAAATCAATAAATATAAATTAAATAAAATATTGGCAAAAAAATATTTGGCAACAAAAAATATTCTTCACCTATGTCATTTTAAAATTGGATGATTTACAAAGATACGTTGATGTGAACAACACGAGGAGCAAGTGGCACATTTTTCTATTTTTCAGACACTCATTTTCAAAATTTTATTCAAAAATGCACCTGCCTAATAATGAGAGTGTGAATGTCTCGGGCCTTACATAAAAACTTGGTGAATCACATGCGACCCGCGGGCCGAAGTTTGAGTTCCCCTGATCTAGAGCATGTTATTTTTTAACTATCGACAAATGCAAATTTTATTCATTGTCGATTTGGCATTATACGTATCTTACACGGAAACGCATATCTACCTTTTACCAGCAGGAGGAATTGTCGATTTTAAAACATGTTCAATTAGTTACATTAAGTATATAATCTATGAGCAGGGGGAAAAAGTGAACCACCATAGGCTTTTTTTTCGTAGACATATAATTGATCGACTTACTTGGAAGCTCTCAGGTCCAGAAACTTTGATTCTTGCCTGAATATGTCGTTTTTCAGAAAAATGAAAATCTAGTGTTGTTTTGTTGCAAAGCCTTTTTGAAGTCAAATGCAGTTTGACGTCCGAATCTAGTTCGACATGTCGCCCATTGATAATAACATGTCTTTTATATTATACCCGAATGGGATAAAGAATATCTAAACTGTGAGGTTTTAGAGGGATTACTCGGAGGAATCCAGGACCATTGTGACTATCTGATCCCGTTCTAGAGTCGATATACTGGCTCTAAATTATTTCCATTCTTTGAAAATTTTGTTCCTCATCGATGCGCTATCGAAATTTTTTTAAAGCACGCCAGCCTAAATTTTTACCATGTTTTTATTAACTTGCTATCTTGTTTGTGTGTTTATCAAGTACAAATCTTGCAATCGATTTTTAACTAACTTCCCGACTAGATAGACATTTGAAACTTTTAGAATAGCTCAAAACACGATGACAATGCATTTTTTAAAATACTTTTAGCCATCTTTAAGCAGAATTAAATTAATTTTCAGTTATTTTCAGTTAATTTTGTACAAATCTTGCAATCGATTTTTAACTAACTTCCCGACTAGGTAGACATTTGAAACTTTTAGAATAACTCAGAACACGATGACAATGCATTTTTTAAATACTTTTAGCCATCTTTAAGCAGACTTAAATTAATTTTCAGTTATTTTCAATTAATTTTGTTTTGTAGACTGGTGCAGCCATCTATCGGCTGAACGAAACGAAAAGTTATATGCAAGTTAATTTCCAATTAACTTCATTTTCTTTCAAGTTGATGGGATAATTCATTAAAAAAATTTTTAAAAAGTATTTATTAATACATAGAATTGTCAAGTTTATATGATTCAACAGAAAATTTAAAAACATGGTATATAAAAAGTTCTTTTTATCTTGTAACTATTCAAGTTGATATTATACCTGAGTCCTGTAGGTACGTTGGAAAATTATAGGGAGGGGGGGGTTAATAAAGGAGGTATACAGTTATGAGTTATACAGCTTTATTATTTACTATATATTTTATATTACAGTTGAACCTCGATATTGTAATGAAATTCCTTGATAAATCGAAGTTTTTCCATTCCCCTTGGACCCGTCTAACACTGTAAATCGAATCTCGATATATCGAAATCCTCAATAATTCGAAGTTTTCTCGTTCCCCTTGAGGTTCGATATATCGAAGTTCCACTGTATTTTATTAATATTTTATATATTTTATTGTTTTGCTTTTCTTATTTATGATTTTTTTATATTCAAGAAAACCACGCACTGTTTGATGACACGAGAGAAACATGCCAAGAAGTTGATAAAAATGAAAACTCTGTACCGAAATGTGCTGAGGTGAAGAAACTATACTACAGGAATGTGTCAATGCTGAAGGTCGGCCGCCTAAGAAACTGTAGTTAATTGCAATTTGTATGTCATCCTCATTGTGACAAAGCTGTTGTTTTTCAGTAATAAAAACTGTATATCTACTTTTGCACCCCCCTTTTTTTCTCAGCATTGTTATCTCTTTCACTTGCTGATTTTTTAAATAATATATAAGACTGGAGTAAAATAATTTCAAACTAACTTCGATTTTCAAGGAAACCTACACTTGAACCACCTTGTTAGAGACGTAAATTTTTAGTTTTCCAATACGATATTATTTATCTAATACGATACCTAGGTATTTGACTGTATCAGACCAGGGGATTTTTGTGTTTCGTATTTGTATTTGGTGACTGTTGAATGTCTTTTTACGTTTAGATGTGAACATGACAGTGACGCATTTCTCAGAATGAATTTTAATTTTCCATTTGTCGAGCCAATTTTGAATGGAGGACATGTGGGTATTGATGTATTTTACTGCATATTTAAAATTTTTGTTGGTGGCATAAAGGGCTGTGTCGTCGGCGAATATTGCAATATTTGTGTTTATATTTTGGGGGATATCGTTAACAAATAAATTAAAAAGAATTGGGGATAAAACCCCACCTTGTGGAACGCCTGAATTGATTTTGAATTTACTGGAGAGATGGCCATTAATTCTTACCTGGAAGGTGCGATTTTTGAGATAAGAGATGAGAAGGTGGATGATTTGGGGTGGGAAGTTATAGTTAATGAGCTTGTGGATGAGTCCATCGATCCAAAGTTCATCAAAAGCGAGAGAGATATCGAGAAAGAGAGCTGCTGTGGAGGATTTATTTTTCTTAGCATTTAGTTTTCCATTTATTTCCAAGACGATGTCATTTTTTATGACGATTTTCGCCCTTCTCTTTCGGTATTTTATCTTAGAAATCTTAAAGACAGTGCTAGGCCAGAATGGATTGAGTTTAATACCTTGATTGGTTGAATTTCGAATGATTGGATTATACGCCAACTTTTCATGCTACACTCACAAAGACACTTTCAAATGAACTTCTAGACCAGTGTTTCCCAACATTTTTTGTGTCATGCCCCACTTAAGCCATTCTAAAATTCCTATGTCCCCTATGAAACATATACATAATTTTTAATATTAAAAAATTGAATTGTTCACTGAAGAAACTTAAATGATAGGTTTTAGAAAGAAATCTCCAGGGAATTGTTGAGGAAACACAGTAAGTAAATTTTCGAAACATATAATGGAGAACTATAATTAAAGTACGAAATAATTTTTATGAAATATTTTTCCATATTATTTTAATTATTAGTAATTATTTAGTATTTGAATTAAGTGAAATCCTTGCACTTGATGCTTGCTGCAAAGAAATTTTATGTTAGATTCCAATTGAGTTAGCTTCAGTCTCAAGTCTCCCCGTTGTGTTATACCCAGCCGATTACTTTCTTTTTTAGCAGCAAATCAGTTATGGCACTAAATCCACATTCAGAGAAATATGAGGATGGAAAAGGTAACAGTAGTTTTCCTGCACGTTTGGTTGAATTTGGATATTTGACTTCTGATTCTTCACAAAGCTATGCCATCGCTCCTTTTATATTAAATAAAATTTTAACTGAGTCATCATTTTGCATTTCTGCGAGTTATTCTTGACACTGCATATTTGAACTATCAAACAAATCTACTAATATTGGCTGCAGGGCCCGATTTAGAAAATTCTTGACTATAGGCACAACTCGGGATGAGGGCCCCCTAACACTGATGTGGGCGTAAAATTTCCAAAATTGACACACAAAAAAATTAATCATGAATCATTGAGAAAGTACCATTTTACCAAGAATTGGCTATTTGAAGCGTAGAAGCCTAGAATATTATCAAATGACAAAAAGCAATACAACGTCATTAAAACACCATATACTTCATCATTAAAACACCAATACAATACAACCAGAAAAACTTATTAATCCTTTATAAACAGTATAACATACATATGATGAAATATACATATAACTATACATATGATGAACCAATCAATCATATTTGAAAGGATATATAAAAAAAAATTGCTATTGAAAAGGTAAGATAAAAAAAAATTGAATTGGGAATTTTTTCTTTTTTTACTTTTAAAATAAAAATTTTGGGAGGCCCCTAGGGCCGGGCCAAATGGAAAATCAGGGCCTGATTGGCTGCATCATCCAAGTAGGAAAATCAATTTGTTTTAAATCAGAAAACCTTTCTTTTAAATTAACCGATAATTTGGTTTGGTTTGGTTTGGTGTGGAGCTCTATGGTCAACTTTTTTGCTACACAAGGACTAATTAGACCGGGACCTACAGTTTAAAGCCGATTCCGAACGGCTACAAACACCCATACCAACAGTGGGACTCGAACCCACAGGGCCTGAACCAAACGCCATCGCCCTTGCCATTCAGCCATCACCTGGAAAAGTAACCGGTAGAATTGGTAGATGATCGACAATAACAAGTATAGCGGTATCAGTCACTTCACATTTTTGGAGCAATGAAACTTTTCAAAATTTTTGCTGTAAATATATTTCTGACATAATTCAATAAAGATAATGAAACCGAATATCTATATAAACAAAATATAGTATATATTTTTAAACTTAACGGGACTTTACAGCAGTTTTTACCACTTAATGCACAGTTCCGTGTCTTACTTGGGCAGCTTTGACTTGCAGAATTCTGCAGCTGCGTTTATGTCATGTTTGATGTTAAATTCTTTGCATTTAAATATTTTAAGTCGGTTTATGTTACCTTTGTGGAGTATCCTTGTAGAGGGAACCGTATTCCAATTTATGTTCAAGTATCGAACAAAGATTATTTGTATTGCAACTATAATATTGTTTATTATTATTACTATTGTTATTAAATTTATTACTTTTTTAAGTAGGGTATATTGTAATTATTTTAATGGTTGTTCATTCTTTGGTATCCTTCTTCAGAAAATTTTTATTTAGAAAAATAAATTCTAAAAAATTCCTTTTTATAAAAAATAATAAAAAGTAATGTGGTGAATACCACACTTTCATGTTAAATTGATTTTATTTAAATATTTTAAGTCGGTTTATGTTACCTTTGTGGAGTATCCTTGTAGAGGGAACCGTATTTAAATTTATGTTCAAGTATCGAACAAAGATTATTTGTGTTGCAACTATAATATTGTTTATTACTATTATTAAATTTATTACTTTTTTAAATAGGGTATATTGTAATTATTTTAATGGTTGTTCATTCTTTGGTATCCTTCTTCAGAAATTTTTTATTTAGAAAAATAAATTCTAAAAACTTCATTTTTATAAAAAATAAAAAAAAGTAATGTGGTGAATACCACACTTTCATGTTAAATTGTTTTTATTTAAATATTTTAAGTCGGTTTATGTTACCTTTGTGGAGTATCCTTGTAGAGTGAACCGTATTTAAATTTATTTTCAAGTATCGAACAAAGATTATTTGTGTTGCAACTATAATATTGTTTATTATTCTTATTAAATTTATTACTTTTTTAAATAGGGTATATTGTAATTATTTTAATTGTTGTTCATTCTTTGGTATCCTTCTTCAGAAAATTTTTATTTAGAAAAATAAATTCTAAAAAATTCATTTTTATAAAAAATAAAAAAAAGTAATGTGGTGAATACCACACTTTCATGTTAAATTGATTTTATTTAAATATTTTAAGTCGGTTTATGTTACCTTTGTGGAGTATCCTTGTAGAGTGAACCGTATTTAAATTTATTTTCAAGTATCGAACAAAGATTATTTGTGTTGCAACTATAATATTGTTTATTATTATTATTAAATTTATTACTTTTTTAAATAGGGTATATTGTAATTATTTTAATGGTTGTTCATTCTTTGGTATCCTTCTTCAGAAAATTTTTATTTAGAAAAATAAATTCTAAAAAATTCATTTTTATAAAAAATAAAAAAAAAAAGTAATGTGGTGAATACCACACTTTCATGTTAAATTGTTTTTATTTAAATAGTAAGTCGGTTTATGTTACCTTTGTGGAGTATCCTTGTAGAGGGAACTGTAGAAGTGGAATGGTATAATTCCCCACGGTGTGTGGACAATAAAGAATGTATTATAAAGGATGCAGAGGCAGGGGTAAATAGAGACTTGTAAACCAATAAAAAATAGAAGAATAGCTGTCGGTGTGGCCAGTGATAGCAATCTAAAGTCTAAATTTTACAAGATGGATGGTCGTTATTTTATGGCCCACAGTAAAAACGTCAGATGAGAAGGGTCAAAGTTGTTTTGCAAAAAAAAATTATGGTGGGGGAGGTACTTCATAGACTATGGACAGAGGCGACAGAGGCTGTTTAATAAAGAACCAATTGGGCAGGAACCACTGAAAGAAATACAGCCCACTGCTCTATGAAAGATAGGGGTGGGCCAGAATGGCCCCCCTGTAAACGGACAACAGCTCCGCCAAGGACGGAAGGAATTGGAGAAGAGGGAGATCGATCTCAGACTTGGTTCCTCAGAGTTAGATGATAGAGACTCTCGTCTGCCTCAGAGTCTTGGAGAAGTGCGAATAGCCCGCTAAGATGTTCCTATACTGGAGATGATTCTGGGTCCCTGTCGTCGATGCTACCATCATCGCTGCATACATCAGCTATAGTAAGTACCTCCCCAATAGACTCTAAAAATCATCTTTGACAATGTAGTTTGCCTCTGCTTCTGGGTTCTTAATGTTAAAAATGTTAATATGAAAGAGATTATTATATTAATAGCTATGACAATTTAATTGAAATTTGTGCATTATCAAATAAATGTATGTTTAAGGTCAATGTTTTGTCTTCCTTGCTTGTTCCAACCCATGCATGCATCCATCGTTTTAAGGTAATTAAATAGCCTATAGGAACCGTATTTAAATTTATGTTCGAGTATCGAACAAAGATTATTTGTGTTGCAACTATAATATAGTTTATTATTATTATTATTGTTATTAAACTTATTACTTTTTTAAGTACGGTATATTGCAATTATTTTAATGGTTGTTCATTCTTTGGTATCCTTCTTCAGAAAATTTTTATTTAGAAAAATAAATTCTAAAAAATTCATTTTTTATAAAAAATAAAAAAAAAGGAATGTGGTGAATACCACACTTTGATGTTAACTTGTTTTTATTTAAATATTTTAAGACGGTTTATGTTACCTTTGTGGAGTATCCTTGTAGATGGAACCCTATTTAAATTTATGTTCGAGTATCGAACAAAGATTATTTGTGTTGCAACTATAATATTGTTTATTATTATTATTATTTTTATTAAATTTATTACTTTTTTAAGTAGGGTATACTGTAATTATTTTAATGGTTATTCATTCTTTGGTATACTTCTTCAGAAAATTTTTATTTAAAAAAATAAATTCTAAAAAATTCATTTTTATAAAAAATAAAAAAAAACGTAATGTGGTGAATACCACACTTTGATGTTAAATTGTTTTTATTTAAATATTTTAAGTCGGTTTTTGTTACCTTTGTGGAGCATCCTTGTAGAGGGAACCGTATTTAAATTTATGTTCGAGTATCGAACAAAGATTATTTGTGTTGCAACTATAATATTGTTTATTATTATTATTATTGTTATTAAATTTATTACTTTTTTAAGTAGGGTATATTGTAATTATTTTAATAGTTGTTCATTCCTTGGTATCCTTCTTCAGAAATCTTTTATTAAAAAAAAATTCTAAAAATTTCATTTTTATAAAAAAAAAAAAAAAAATGTGGTGAATACCACACTTTGATTTTAAATTGTTTTTATTTAAATGTTTTAAGTCAGTTCCAATGTGATAATGTTATATGAGAGTGAGAATCTTATTTTCAAGTATGTTATTTTGTTAACTTGCTTAAATTTTATGAGATATATGAAGTGATATTTCAGATTTCAAATTACCCCTTTGTGGGGCGCGGATCCCATGTTGGGAAATACTTGTCTAGATCTATGTTCCTGAGGAATAAATTGTTTTATTTTCTCATATATTTATTTACTTACTAGCTGAAGTACCCAACGTTTCCCGGGATTTTAAGAATTTTAACGTAGGATTAATTTCCTCAATAACGGTCCTTCGGAGAGAAAAAATTGTCTGGCATTGCGAGTTATAATTTTAGCAGCGCGCCAAACCCAGTAGCAGTAAACAGTTAAACAGAAAAGTACCAAAATGCGAAAAAAAAGAGAGGTAAGCAACGATAAGTAATCCTACGTTAATAACCCGAGGTAGTTTCGTTAGAAGAGACTACCTGAAATATTTTTTCAGTTCCATGAGCTACGTGAACTGCGTTAATGCCCACACTCTCTTTTTAAGACTTTCTTTTAATCTGACTAATATTTTTCCTGTCAACCAAAAATAGGAACTGCATTTTAATTGAAATTGAAACGTATACCGCACCCATGAAGTTGACATCTGATAAATTACAAATATTTGTAATCATCCACTGCCGACATACCAATACTAGTATTCGTCGATATTTTGTTTCTATCAAAAACATATCATTGACGATTCCACGGAGTAGCAAAAATGTTTTAGTCTCAACATCATCATAAATAATTTCTTACGCCAAACTCAAGTTTTTTTTCCCCGTAATGCCTGAGGATGAATAAAGAAATAAAATTGGGCTCCAGTTTATTTAACTCACAAGCCTCCGCATCAAAAGAAGTTTTCCAGCGCGTCATCTGTTTAATAGAAAATGGTAGGTGGTCTAATCGGTAACCGGCATCTGTTTTTGCCACTCGACATATCATTAAAAGACAATCAGGCCTGGAAGTTACGGAAGGAAATTTCGAAACAAATGCCTTATGACGTATTTAAGATATAACGTGTAGATGTATTTATAAAGAAGTTGCTGTCGAAATGCATAAATAAACAATGATTAGGGGAAAACGCAGCATTAAAAATGCAATTCTTTTTCTTTTATGTTTCTTCTTTCGTTGCAGTTTGTCATGCTTTTTTTCAGAAACATGAAACAAGTCTCCGTTTTCGAATCCTTAAACATTCTCTATAAACATAAATTTGAATCTCACACTCGACATTAAAATATGTATCATCAACTCAAATTTACATGTTTAGAGATGAGACTAAAATTCAATTTATGGTATCCGTGGATATCACACAACTAAATCAGGAAGACTCTACCTCGATGATGAAATACGTCGAAACTGGCTCAGAAATTATAAAAAAAAACCTTTAGCGTACTGGTAGCCTTGGACCCAATTTCGCCCTTGTTATCCCTTCGGTGCACTTGTTATCCCTTCGATTGCCCTTTCCGAAGTGGACTGCACTTTGTTAGTCTCCAGTAAAAACTGACCGATATTCCTCTCCTTTCGCAGTATACATAGGCTGTACCTTGACGAGGAGTCCATGACAAAGAAGAAACCTAAGTCCCTGTGCGCTAGAGATGTATATTTTTGCAATCGGGGTCGCCCAGCTACGTTTGCTCTACGCATTTTGTCAGAAATTAGTTTCGGTCACATAAAAGTCCAGCATCCTTAAATAGAACGTAGACGAACTACCTGCAATGTGAAATAGAAAGCCATTTACTTAAAAAAGCTCATATATCAGAATAAATTTCATTTATTAAAAAAACGGTGTTTTCACTCAACCGTCTCGTAATACGATATGTATCTTACCGGCATAAATTGTCGAAACAGCGGCTATGATTGCACGATACTTTTCTAGTTAATTAATATCCCATTCCTGCAGAGCCGGTTCCATAGGTGAGGCGACGAGATGAAAGAGGCCCCAAAATGAAACGTAGTAAAAATACGAAATTTTCAATGAATAACGAAAAAATATTACTAGTTTAATCTGACATCTGCCGAAATTCGTAAAAATACACAAATAGGAGCGAATATTTAGACTATTTACATTATATCAGAACATGGGAAATAAATTTTCAATGCCTATATCCAAACGTTGTTGAAGCTCCAAGAGTGCTGCAAACACTACCTGTGACTGTAGCTGCGCGCCGTTTTCCTAAACTGAACGTTTTAGCGAATTATTTACGAACAACCATAACCCAAGAGTGGTCGAATGATCTAGCAAACATATCAGTTAAAAAGACGGTACTTAAAACAATTCGTCATAGATATGCAATCGCGTAGTTTGCTGCTATAAAGGCTCGAAGAATGATTTAGTCATTATTTTTATGACATAACAAACTCGTATATTCAAATTTATTGATTTTTTCTGCTTTTTTTAAGCTCTGTCATTTTTTAAATTTGTGCTTTTTAAAAATAAATAAAACTTTAAAAATAAATACATATTTCCCCCTAAAATGTCTCCGTTATTCTGTTAAGTAGACCATTTCTAATAGAGATATATTCATTACTTGGGGGCTGTTCACATAGAATCCGTCAGCATCAGCGTTACTCGCATTGACATAATTTAAACCAATCACAGGCCTTAACAATTTCGTGGCTGATCGTTTGGAGGTTTGTAATTGGTTAAATATATTTCAATACGAATAAGGGCCTGTTCACATAGGAGTCCGGTAGCGGAACGTTAAATTATTGATTTATATTTAACCAATGACAAACCTCCAAACGATTAGCAACGAAATTTTTAACGCCTATGATTGGTTTATTTTTGTCAAACGTCATCTTTCCTTTAACGCTCCGCTACCGGACTCCTATGTGAACAGGCCCTAACGCTGAAGCTAACGGATTCTATGTGAACAGACCCTTAGAGTCTGTCTGGAAATTTGAGAAGGCGGCGTTTTTTGCATCGTTGCATCGGCCCGTCTCTGCTATGCAGTGACTGTCAGTCGCTAATGCTCGGAGACCTTTTCTGAACTCCTCCAAGTTTATTTCCTTGGATGCACGAGACGCCATATCGATACCATTCTGCAAGTAAAAGTCGCCAGCGTATGGCACGGAACTATGCATTAAGCGGTTATTTCATATACATATGCAAAGTAGGGCTCCAGGCAGCCTAGTGGTAGCTCGTCGACTCTCGGTGCTGAGGGTGCTTGGATCGAATCCTGACAAACGCAATTCAGTGTCTCTCCCGGATATGGGCACGTTCAAATCGTAGACTGGAAAGTGCCTCTATGAGGTCACAGAGGGTGGGAGAGGGAACGAACCCCCCCCCCCCCCCCCCAGATGCCGTTCCTGTGGTTGCTCGGTCAAAATTGAGGTGGCACCTGGCTCAATCGGACTCCGATACTTGTGGTGCCATTATAAACCGGAGCTGCACCCCTAAGCCCCGATAGCCTGTGTGGACCTGGTCTGGAATGAATTCCTGCCATTAGAGACAACAACAACAACATGTGAAAAGCAATAAAATTTTGCATTTTCATGACTTTTTTTAGTTCCTCTCTGAATTACTTTTCATTTTCCCAAAATATTTTCTTATCGAAATATATTGCTTCATAAAACTCAAAATATTGTCTACATCTTCAGCTTGTAACCTTTTAAAACGTTTTTTCCTTCTCTGAACAGGTATTACAAAATACTTTTTAAGAAACTTAATATCATGAAAATTAGATGCAACATCTTTCATTTTTAATTTAAAAAAATGGCGTTCTATGTTACTTTCTTAGTTAGAAAAATGTATAAAGTCTCATGTAAAAATTTTATGATTATTGCATAAACTATCAAACGTTTTAAATATGAATTTATAATACCACTGACACCAGACAGTTGCAATCCAACGGTTTTCTCAAAAAAATCGTTTTCGTTTTTATTTTCTTGAACGGTACACAAAAATCAGAAGGCAAAATGTCATTAGCAAATAAAAACAATGATTCAGAAATAAGCAATTTCGAGACAAATTATTCCTCGGATGTAAGTGAACTCCAGTTGCAATAAAATACTTCATTTTGTTCTTTTCTCCGTATTTATAGCTGAATTTGAAAAGCCAATTTTTTTTCCCCGCGGATAATACTGAAATCAGATTCCCATTGTTCATAAAATATACTTCCTTTGAAAAGCACAAAATGTTTTCAAGGGCCTAGATTAAAAATTTGAAGAACACGCGAAAGAAAAGTGGAAATTTAAACAATGGGAAGAGAAAAAGTGATAATATTTCTTTGATAAAAAAAAAAAAAAAAAAAAAAAAAAACTTTTGTCAATTCTTCGTGTATATCTTTGTTCAATAGTCCCAGCTTTGCAGGATTTACTTTCATTTCACGGCAAAGCAATTTTTAAAAATCTTCCCTTTTGTCATGATCTCGAATTACAAGCACGATTCCCATTTTATTCCGGGACAAAAATTTGCATAATTTGAGAGGGACATTCATTTCTGTTCATAAAGATACTAACAAAAGACAGTTATTTTTTTTTATGCTTTAATTACTTCGGGATAAGAAACCTATTTTTATTCCCTCTTCTGTCATATTTGAAAATAAATAAATGTTTAAAAAAAAGTAGAACGAAATGAGGACATAATTATACGTTTAATGGAGTAATATGTTAATGTCACTGTCATATTTTAAGAACAAGAACTCTCTGAGCAAGTGAGATGCAATCTTTCGTCGAGATTCAAACATTTCAGTCTTAGAGGTTTCGAATACACGTGGACGCGCAACACACTGATCCTGTCTTTAATATTTCTCGTGTATTTCATTTCCCCCCCCTCATGTTGTAGGTCTTAAATGACTCATGGTCCATTTACTCTCTCGTGAAACGCCCGTGGCGGTGAAGTGGTTAGAAGGGTTCGAGTCCCGACAAGCACCACTGCATGCTGTCGCGTCTCAGCCGGGTATGGACCCGTAATGTTCCTCTGTGTGGCCTGTAGGGTGTACAAGTCCATCGGATGTTGCTCCTAGGGTTGTTTGGTTAAAATGGGGTGGTCAGCGGGCAAAAAGTTGGGTCCGTCTCATGTGTTACCAAAACCCCTGAGCTAAATAGGGGCAGCGTTTTTTCCTCCTTACGGTCTTCATTAGACCTGGTTTGGATTTTCCCGACCAGGGGGCATCAGTAACAACAATTATCCCATGTTGTCACTCTCAATGAATTTAAGAGAAATCTGCAAAATTGCATGATAATTTCTTTTATCTATTATCCTATTACTATTTCCTCCATATAATCATTTAAGGACAACGTAGTTTACTTTCAGACGAGCCTTCAGTCCTTGTAAGCCCACCGATCAACAAATCCCATGATCCTTAACGTCAGAAAATGTGTGATGAAAAGCACGTAAAGCTTGCATGAATCCAGCAGCTTTGACCACTCTAACATCGCGGAAGCGTTCCTAATCAGATACCTGACATGCGTGCTCTCTCGACGGCAATTCAGCGAAGTTTGTGTAGTCGCTGCCAAAATACTTATGCCAACAAGCAAAATGCCCTCTTAAAAGAAACATTAAGTTCATATTAAACATTAGTTCTCTAAGCACCCATCGCAAGTCATAAAACAAAACTATTCTGAGTGATTCCCATCGGAGTTCTCTAGTGTCTCTGAATCTCGTGGCTATTCTGGAAACTGTCTTAATAAAGTCTATTCTGGTGTTTGTTACTCCTATCTTATTCTGGTGTTTGTTACTCCTATCTTTCGATAAATGAACAATCTGCCATGGGGTCAGTATTTATTCGATATTTCTGTTCTCAGATGTCAAAATGTTATAAGAAATTTAAGTGACAGCAATTCTAAGATTCGAGATGTCATGAAAAATCAGTAATTTGTTTTACACGAGCAAACGTGGTACCAAAGTTTCAGAAAAATGGTTGGCTATTACTACAGTAGTTACAGTAAATAGAAAATATCGGCGAACAAGAACGCGGAATGTGAAAAACTCAATTTTTTTTTTTTAAAGAAAAGTTTCTTATAACATTTTGTCATCTGAGCACAGATTTAATGTAACATGTTCCTAATATATCCGCAAAGGTTTCGAATCCCTGCAGTAAAGCAAATGAAATGAAATCGTCCTCTACAAATGGCCGTCATCGGTACAATACAACGCTTTCTGTACGGTTTGGTAGATGTGTGATTCGCCGTGGCCAACACACACAAAAGAAAGATGAAATGCATGACGGATGTTTAAAACCCTTTCGTGGGCCTTGGGAAGAAAATTTCCCACCTACATGATCTTAGGAAATACACCAGCGGGAAGCGCAAAACCCGCAATAATATATTGGTCTCGGTATTATAATGTTGGGAAGAATAATTCCCACTTCAGTTTTGTGCTGCCATCTAGTTTCCAGCAATTGAAACAGAAATAGTACATATGTTATTAAGTTCGGAAGCCGGTTCTGTGAAATCTGTTCTGCTCTGACACCTCTGTTGATACATATTTGTTCTACGCAACTAAATGGCAAGTAAATAAACGGAATAGAAGTTTAGACCAGCTGACATTCCGTATAGCATTAGCTCGTCAGCTAATAGACGGATATTCTTCAAGAAAAAGGAGAGGTCGTTCTGCTAGCTTCCAAGCGAAGAACTGTGCAGTTCCAGATGATGTGTGATTAGCCAGTGTGGGAAACCATATGCCAAAGTTGGTGTCAAACTATAGACGATGTAGGAAATGTAGCACAAAAGCACAAGAAAAGAGAACCTGCTACATGTGGGCAGAGTGTGATGTACCCTTGTGCATTGCAACATGGTTTCCATCTTTTTATGGCAAATAATCATCATTAAATTGAATTTTTTTTATGTCCGCAGATGGTTCCTTGGGAAGTATGCTTCCCACCTCTAAAATTTAAATTAAATTTTTTGAAATTCCGTAAAATAAAATATATTTCCTTACATCGTATAGTTTAGTTGATAATAAAACACAAAAAACTGGGAGAACTTCAAAAGAGAAATAAATGGCCCTCGAAAGGGTTAAGGAGTACGCCTTCTAGTGTAAAGTAGAAACAAATAGGGAAGGCATTAAGATTACAAAAGATAAGCTGAAACTGCTGTTTTTCACGATTCCTGCTGTTCAGTGAATAATGAGCGTGTTATCGACGACGGTTTTAAAAGAAAAGTCTGATTAAATGGTACGCAGCACATCCAAGCTAAAAAACTGCAATAAATGCGTCGACTTCGTATTTTTACTCTACTCTGATTGCATTCTGGAAATGGGGCAAAAATGCGAAGGATGTCAGATGCCCCGGTAATAACTGTTTTCTCGAAAGAAAATCTCGGGGCTGAAATGTGTTTTAATTCAAATGGGCAATTTATTATTATTATTTATTTATTTTTTTTTTTGCCGACCTATCTGATGAAAGCTTAAGATGCAATTAATTTTTTTCCCCGGATGTCTGTCGGTTCCTATTAACTTAATCTCGAGTTATTAAGAAGATTTGATTAGGAATTATGTTGAACTGATAAGGGAAGATTAAAAATAAAAAAAAAATGAATAGCAAATTTCATCCAGCCCGAATCCATTATGTAAAGCTCTTGATGTAATTAAAAATCTAGTTTTCTCCATTAAGTACTTTTTTTAAAATTTATAATAAATTTTAAGTGCGGAGCGAAAGTTTGGGTTATAGTAACACATAATTAACTTAGAGAATTTTTCTACGAAACTTATAAATGGAGGTGTAAAAATAAAATTTTATATTTTCTACAAATGATAAATTTTGTCGGTAAGCGTATAATTAATAGCGATTTATAAGGATAATTAATTAAAACTATTTGATAAATTTTACTTCTTATATAGGGTAGACTAGTGTTTAATAAGAGATAAAACTCTATCCACTGCGTTGATATATAATCAAATTTCTTATGTAATATGAAAAATTATAATTCTTTTTATCAAAACTTTGAATAAATTTGTTTGAAGAGAGGCGAGAAAAAAAAGAAATTTATGTTTTGGAATGAAATTTTGGGAAACAGCAATTGAAATTGTATATCTGTGTTGCCACATTGTATAGTGGTTAGCGAATCTATCTTTCAAGGTGTCAACTCAGGTTCGAATAACGGATAAGGCATGGTCCCCTCATAGGAAACAGTGTTGGTTCACCTATAGGGTGCTCCCGTTGTAAATTAGAGAACGAATTCGTGGACAAAGTACTTACCGAGTTGGGAAAAATAGTTCAGCTTTAAGACACAATACCTGAATAATTTTGTTTGATAGGTCAAATTTTAAATATAATGTATGTGGATATTTTAAAATTTACCAATACCGATTATATTTTAATGGGGTACACAAACTGCGGCCCGAAGCACTCACACCCATTATCAGGCAAGTAAATTTATAAACACATAGTTTTGGAGATTTGGGCCAGAAAAGTACAAAACTGTACAAAAATGTATCACCTGCTTCACATCAACGTATCTTTGGGAATCCTCCTATTTTAAAATGAAACACATGAAGAACGTAAGGACTTTGCCTTAAATAAAGGACTGCCAGCCTTTTCGCATTTACATGCTTTAATTGAATTTCTCGACTAAATACAGGCTATTTACAATATATATAAAGAATTAAATTCGTGGGTTCACAGCATCGACGAGGAAGGTCAGATTTGAGTTGTGTGCTGCTCTCATTCAAGTCTTTTTAGGCCCAGCAGTATCTCCTTGTCTCCGGCTTGTTATAGTTTGGGGCAAAAATGCCCAAAAACTTTAAATAAATATAAAGATATAAAAATAAAGTTTTAGCTTAAAGTGCAGAGTCGTTATAGATAACAGGGAAGGCGGTCTATTGCCTTAATAGATATTGACGATAGCTGGAAAAACTAAACATAAATAAGATAAACAACCTTTTTGAAAATGTGTGGTGTGTAAGCCTGAAGCGAAACATACATAAAACAAATAACTAGTTTAAAAATAACACAAGTTTATTTAGATATATATGGAAGTTGAATTAAAACAAAAATAAAAAAATTCAACACATAAATACTTGTTGTAAACATACGGGATTGTAGGGAACCTTACACAGGTTCAACTGCTCGAGAATTAAAAAGAAAAGTTCGTGAAGTCTTTAAAACAGACGAACATAAAGTTTTTTTTCTTCTAGCTCTAACAGGAGATATTGTAAAAAATTAAAGCAACTCACATTTATGAGACCCAAATCCCTTGGGTGTTTTAGTAAGAGCGATTAGCTTAAAAAAAAAACGATGCTGCGTAACACCTTGCACGAGCATTAGGAATTACGGCTAGAAGAGGCACTGAACTCGGGCACGTCGGTTCACCGTCGAACCCTGGTCGAAGTGTAAACATCTCAGGTAATGGCTGCTTGGAAATGGAGCGGGTTGCATGCACAGCATACTGCTAACTGTCAAAACACCGGGCACCGACTGGAAGAACACACACCGTCTCCCTCAAGTAGCTCGCTGTACGGTACTTATCTAAGAAGGCCTATTGCGACGCACCCTGCCGGATTTCCGAAATAATGCAAATTTATTGCACTTTAGAAAAACGACGTCACACGATGATGACAAGATGACGTCACTGTGCTGTAAACTCCGTCGACTTGCTGAGATGACGTCATACGATTAACGAAACGTTAATGCTTTAATGACGGCTCACGAAGTAAACATTTAAGGCTAGATAGGGAGGAAAAATGCATTCCTGCTATATTTTCCTAACACGGCTCCAGCGTCACTCTGACTATATTCATCTCTGAATCCATGTTCGGCGGCTTTATATACCTCCGCTGAACGTTTTCGAAATGTCTGAGAAACGCCGCCTTTCTTTAATCAGTTACATTCCCAGACGACTAGGCGCCTCCGGTCGTCGACTCCCCTTTAGTAGCTGGTTTACTGTTCCGCGAGCTGTCAGTAGCACTTCTGGCTTTTAAGTCGCCAGGCGACTGTCTGCCTGCAGCCGTCTAAATCAATTATGTGCACAAACCACGCTTTGGTTGGTCGCCTCGGAATTTCCACGCACAAAATATTTGCTATTGTACGGGAGGTGTTATAGTACATAGAAATTGGCTTACTGATTCTTGATGACTTATTGAGAGTAGCATGTAGAAAGTATAAAGCTGATTTGTCTAAAATAGTCAAAAGTTTGTCTCAACGTCAAAAATCATATTCGTTTTTAAATAAACGCTTGAATCCATTTAGGTTTTGGGGTTTTGTTTATTACATTATTATATTATGACATATAGTGTGCTATGTTGCGGTCCGCGTTAAGTATGCATGTGGCCCGAAAGGAAAACATGCATACGTAACGCGGTTGAGTACGGTTGAGTACGGGTTAAGTTGAGTACGGCTGGTATAAATTAATAAATGAATAAAACTATCTTGTAAGTTTAAAGGGTCGGGGCAAAATCTGCAGCAAAAAAAATAAAAAAAAAATAGAAAAAAGTCTGAGCTAAAATGATTTTCAGGAAAAATAATTTTGCATTTCAGATTCTTATTCTTTATTTTTAGAAATTTTTATTTTTTCGAAAGATAGTTATGAAAGAAGAAAAAACTATCCCGATCTTTAAATTAAATCTAATTATATATATATATATATACATATATATATATAATATATATATATATATATATATATATATATATATATATATATATATATATATATATATATATATATATATATATATATACATATACATACATATATATACATATATATATATATATATATATATATATATATATATATATATATATATATATATATATATATATAAAATTAGATTTAAATTAAAGATCGGGATAGTTTTCTTCTTTCATAACTATTTTTCGACAAAGTAAAATTGAGTCCTTCTTCGGCAACAGGATAATTTAAGACTTCTTTAAGATGCATGCAAATAAGCTATATGTCCTCTTCACAAAGCCGCTGGGTATCAGCCCTATTGCACTCGTTAACCTATGTAACCTATGGAGAAAATGGTCAACTCGGAAAATTTTTCTTTTAAATTGTACTCTGTTCTTTTGAATTGTAACAGGGAAAGAAATTTTTAGTATTTTGCTGTCTTATTCGTTCTAGAAAATTCGTGGAAATGATTTGCTTTTCAGGCACCTCATTTTCCCCCAGAATTAATCAAATTAAAAAATATTATTTGCGCTTCTTTTATGGAATGAATAAGATAGTAGAATAAAAAATGGCTTTCTTTATTAGGTTTATGATTAAAAAAAGAAACATTCATTCCTAGTCGATAGTCACCGGAAACAATAGGTTCCTACTGAGCAAATACAATGCGGTTGCTAGCGTAATTTCTTTGCTTCGGAGACTATTTCGCAAAAGTGGGTCCAAATATCCCGTAACAAATACACTCTTTACTGAAATCTAATACATAGCGTTCAAATTTTTCGCCTGGAAAATGACACGGTGATTCCTAAATAGG
Organism: Dolomedes plantarius; assembly: GCA_907164885.2. Taxonomy (NCBI): domain Eukaryota; kingdom Metazoa; phylum Arthropoda; class Arachnida; order Araneae; family Dolomedidae; genus Dolomedes; species Dolomedes plantarius. The sequence goes on along the minus strand of OU015492.1, from coordinate 4,279,097 downwards.
TTATCACGTTTCGAATACTTTTTCCCAAAGTGTACACAAATGAACGGATGAAATAATTTAAAACATGCCAATCAAAGCCAGGAAGCAAAAACCCAACCGTGACGCAAAAGGAACTGCTCCGTATCTTTTCTTATTCAGTTCTTTCTCATTGGTGAGTGGAAGGACTTTTGCAAGTGTATTCAAGGTTCGTGTTTTCTGCGTTTGTTTGCGCCGTCATGTTTTTCAATGAGCTCATCGACACTCATCCATTGTGTTAGGCCCCGGCTATTCTGCATTTTTAGTTGCGCCTTTTTTTGGCGCAATAATGGAAATGAAGCGGGGATTCTCTAGTTATTGTTGATGGCTGAATGGTGCATTCGGTCCGAATAAATTGAGATCTTCGTGTTTAAAGAAACTGTTTGTGCGGAATAGAGGGTGTAGACCGGGATTCTTAAAAGGATTTTAGAATAAATAGGGTGATGCGAAAGTTGAAAAAGGAATTATGTTGGATTCATTCCACTCATTCAGCGTAACATTACATATTAAAGGCTGGATAAAAATTTTGTTCACATGTATAGGGTGATTCAGTCTAAAGAGTCCTCTAAAATTAGTTTATTACGCTCCCTAGGATGAAGCAATCTGAACCCTCCAAAATTCGCTACGTATCTTGACGTATGTGTGATTGATTGCATTCCATGCGATGTTGGAAGTGATCTTCGTTTTCTGCCAAACACAACAAGAATATCGAGGGAATGACAACAATTTCATATGGATGTTTTCCTTCAAATCTTCCACAGTGCGCAGTTTATTCGAATAGACTTTTTTCTACAGAAGAAGTTTTGTGTTGTCAGATCAGGTTACCGCGGGGCCCAAAACCCCTTTGAAATTATCCTGTTGCAAAAGAAGGACTCTATTTTCGCCATCCCCCCCGCTTATGTGGGAAACTTTCGTTCATCTTGCTGAAAGTAACCTTCCGTTAACAAACGATCGTCCAGTTAATGCACGATCTATTCAAGAAGTCCAGGTACACATAGGTGTTCACAGTGGTGTCAAAGGAAACTGGAGCCAATCTTACACGACCGACACATCGCGCACCACACACACTTTTTGATCATGGAACGGTGTTTGGCGAGTGACAAACGGATGTTCAGTGCCCATATACGAGTGTTTTGCGAGTTAACTTGACCCAGCAAAATGGAACCACGCCTCACCCAAGAACCATGTGATGGGATGTGTCATCTACGGAGGAGCACACTGTACGTTGTTTCATTCAGATTGCTTCGTCCTAGCGCGAGTTATTACAGATTATTTGGGGGCCATTTCCCATTGAATCACTGTATACATACAAGGTTTAATGAAATCTTCTTATTTCTGTTTGTATGTGTGTATCTCCTCTTTTCACGCACACGCATATAAGGAATTTCTCTGGCAGATACTATAGCGATATTCGGAAACAGAAGAATGAGAATTTCAGGCGATGGCATCTCAAACTGAAAAGTTGTAGTCGGGTTGAGCGGCATGAAAATCAATCAAACAGTTCAGTGAATGGAATTAATAAATTGAATAACTGTAGAGCATTATTGATATTTTGTTGTTTAACGAAGATAAGGTGTATAAAGGGGAAAGCTATTTACATATTATAAGGAATACAGGGGAGAGGGCTTAGCGTCCTGTCTACTCCATTCCAAACGCTAAGTGAGGGCGCAGTTTGACTTTCATACTAGAACAAAGATGCTCCGCGACAACCAGTCACCACACAGAAACAGAAGTATTTACATAAGGGGAAAGACAAATTTAAAGGTAAAGAATTAATGGGATAGAATTAATACTAGTTGGATGTTATATATCAGGGGTGGCCAACCTGCGGCTCGCGAGCCACATGCCGCTCTTTGAAGGATTATTTGTGGCTCTCGATAAATGTACCCGAGTTCCCTTTTCAGTTTTGTGTTATTATATTTTAAAAAATTATTATCGTTCCGTCTGTGTTTCAAAATGTCTTTTGTAGTGGGAACGAGGGTTGCTTCAACGTTCATCGGCAACAAAAACCAAAACTAAATAGATATTTTAAAAGCAAAACAGCGGCTGACGGCGACGACAACTCTTGACAGCAGCATGAAGTGGAAATTTCACGACTTTATCCAGTGTTCGGCGTCCGACGGTCATCACTTATGGCGGGAAAGAACGCCACTAGTCAGGCTCAGCGTCGAAAATAAATCAGCTAACTGGAATCAGATCTAACGCCATCTCAGAAGGTGAAGATATTTATTTAATTACAATAGCACATACATAATTAATTTAATTATATTTACATATATACAATGAACAACAACCACATTCAACGGCATTAGAAGTTCAACTACTAACCCCAACGCCCGTCTGGCGGGAGTTTTTCCCCGGAAGCCCCTCTCCCTTTTTAAAGACAAAAATAATAAGGAGAGGACACGCCCTCTACTCATTAGAGAAGATAGTTGATGAGGAAAAAAGGGTTGGTTACACTTTTAAATTACTGACAACAAATATGAAAGACTAAGTGCAACGTTGTAACAAATTTCATTTCCGTCCAAGTTAAGAATGATATGACTCATCGAAAACTGCGCGAACGAACATAAACAGTAGCGTAATCGTCCGTAATCGACCGACTCTAGACCGATTTTGAATTTGTAAACTTTCATTGCAACGGACAGTTGACATTGTGCTCTGGAGGAAACAATTTGTATTACTCTTGCTACGGATATAATTTGTAATCTGGAATATTTGGTAAGTTAACTATAATTTGTTTCGTAGTATGCAACACGTGTTGTTATTGTTTAAATAACACAAAACTTGTATTTTCTAAATTTCTTTATGTATATCCAGTTCTTTTAAAAATATGACGACAGAGAACGAAAATAAAAAAAGAAAATACGAGCAAGAAAATAGAAGTTTTAACAATGAGTGGGAGGAGAATTTCTTTTTTATTGACAATAACGGAAAAGCATTATGTGTTATTTGTAATTCTACGGTCAAAAATTATAAAGCTAGCAATTTACGTCGACATTATGAAACCAATCATCCTCAGTTTTCTAATCAGTATCCACCAAATTCCAAATTAAGATCAGATAAACTTGCTTCTTTAAAATCAAATTTAAATAAACAACAGTCAATTTTGATGACCTTTAGCAATCAAGCTAATAATGTGGCTGAAGCCAGTTTTGTTATTGCCTGGAATATTGCTCGTGCAAAACGCCCGTATGGAGAGGGAGAGTTTATTAAAAAAAAACTTGGAAGATGTATTTAAAGTTTTAGATCTGTAATGCAGCAATGCACAAAGTTGTTTCTCAAATTCCCATCTCGAGACACACAACCAAACGACGCATAACTGCAATTAATACATCTCTTGAATATAATTTAAAAAATGATGTGAAGAACTGTATTGCATTCAGCTTAGCCCTTGACGAATCGACAGATATCACAGATCTTCCGCAATTGGCAGTTTTAATACGTTTTGTTTCACCTGACTTTGTTGTCAAAGACGAATTATTAGATTTAGTAGCACTTCAAGAGTCAACCCGCGGTGTCGATATTAAAAATGCATTAGATTCCATAATGAAAACTTTTGATGTGTCTCTTAATAAACTTGTAAGCATTGCAACTGATGGAGCTCCGGCAATGCTGGGTAAAAAAATCGGTCTTACTGGGCTTTTAAGAGATGATACTCAAATTCCACAATTCATACCGATTCACTGCATAATTCACCGAGAACATCTCGTTACAAAATATTTAAAATATCCTGATGCTATGAAAACAGTGTTACATATTGTAAATTACATTTGCAACAATGCAAAAAATCATCGACAATTCAAAAATTTCCTTGAAGAATTAAAGGACGAAGAACTTCCAAATGACATTAATTTCTTTTGCATTGTTAGATGGTTATCTAGCTACAACATATTAAATCGATTTGTAGATTTGTTTGATCCGATAACTGCATTTCTAAAAGAAAAGGAAATAACCTATTTAGAATTACACGATGACGAGTGGTTACAAGACTTAATGTTTTTGACTGATGTCATGGAACATTTGCAAACACTGAATTTACAATTGCAGGGGAAAGATAAAATAATATCTGATCTCTCACAGTGTATATATAGTTTTCAAACTAAATTACAACTTTTTTAAAAGGACATTAAAAATAAAACATTTTGTCATTTTCCTCGAATTAAAAAAATTGTTCCAATATTAAACAAGAAAAACTCAACGAGTATACAAAAAAGCTAGAAGGAATACTGACGGAATTCTGAAATAGATTTCAAGATTTGAAATATTTTAAATTGTCTCTTGATTATTTTCTGAATAAATTTGAAATTAACACAATTCAAGGTCAATTTTCCATTTCTAATATAATTATGACCCAAAAAGCATCTGGAGAATTAGAATTAATAGAGATGAAGAAGATCAAGCTCTACAATTAAAATATAAGTCGACGCCGATTACTGAATTTTTGAAATTTGTACCAGAATCGAAGTATCCTGAATTAAAAAAGGCTGCTTGTCGAATTATTTCAATATTTGGAACAACGTACTTATGTGAATCATTTTATTCCACTTTAAAATTCGTGAAATCCAAACACCGATCAGTATTAACTAACCAGCATCTCAAAGAATTACTGAGAAGTGCTGTCACCAATTATTCACCAAATTGTAAAGAATTATCAAGAGAAGTAAAATGAATGTGTTTAATTTTTAATATTTAAATTGAATACACATATTTTGTACTTTTATTTATATGTTTTCAATAAATATAATTTCTGTAAAAAAATTTTTTAATACCTTTTTTGCATACCTTTTAAATACGTATTTAACTGGGGCTCGCAAAAAATTTCAAATTTTGAAAAATGGCTCGGACTATCAAGGAGCTTGGCCACCCTTGTTATATATATACACTGGTGAAATAAATTAAGAGAATTTGCATATTTTATCGAATTTCATGAAAAGAACTGAACTGAATGTAAAACCACTGCTTCTAGACAAAAATGTAAATCTTGTACGTCAAATACGTAAGCGTACACGTGTGTGTAGGCGGAGCCGGTAGAGAAACAGGCTTTATAAGCGCGCGTAAGTTAAGACTCATTTCGTTCGCTAGCACATCTCGGCGAATTTCTTGGTGTTATTTTGCAGCAATCAGTTAATTTCAAATTGTAACAGTAAAAATGAGCAACCACCAACGTTTAGACGAGGAAATGAGGTGGCGAATTGTGCGGAGGCTAGAAGCAGGCCAATCTAAAGTCAGAATTCGTAGAGAGTTCAATTTAACGCCCAGCGTCGTGTGTAACGTATGGAAACAGTTCCAGGATACCGGATCCATCGAGAGAAAGCCTGGGCAAGGTCGTCCAAAATTCACGACGGCCAGAGAAGATCGCCATTTGTCGATTATAGCGCGGCGTAACAGGAGTGCTACAGCTTCTCAGCTCTCTCGTGACTTGTATGCAGCCACAGGAACCCGTGTATCAAGGGTGACTGTTTCCAAAAGACTTCATGAAAGAGGGTTGTTTGCAAGACTTGCTATTTGCGTCCCGCTCACTTCTACGAACAGAAGAATCCGTTTATCATGGTGCAGAGATCATAGAGATTGGAGTATGGATCAATGGGCGACCGTTCTCTTCACTGATGAGTCCCGGTTCAGCCTAAACACTGATTCTCACCGTACGTTCATATGGAGAGAACCAGGGACCCGCTACCTACCCTCCAATGTCCGCGAAATCAACCATTATGGTGGAGGAGATTTAATGGTCTGGGCAGGCATCATGTTGGATGGCCGCACACCTCTCCATGTCTTTGAAAGAGGCACTGTGACTGGTGTGAGGTATAGGGATGAGGTCTTGGAGCCCCATGTTCGCCTTTTCAGGGGTGCAGTTGGCCCCGAGTTCATTTTAATGGACGATAACGCGAGGCCACATAGAGCTCTTCTGGTCGACGAATTTCTAGAGAGTGAGGATATTCGCTGGATGGATTGGCCAGCCAGATCTCCAGACCTTAACCCTATAGAGCATGTCTGGGAAGCTCTGGGGAGGGCAATTGCAACTCGCAACCCCCCTCCGAGAACCATCCAGGGAATGAAAACAGCGTTGCTGAACGAGTGGGACCAATTGCCACAGGAAATGATAAACTGCCTTATTTCAAGTATGAAATCACGCTGCAAGACCTGTATATCTGCAAGAGGGAACCATACCCCCTATTAACCCATCTATTAACCGATTTTTTTGTTTATTCTGCAACCGCTGTTTCATACCTTCCGACTCCAAAGAGTATTACGCACGATCATGCGTGTGTAAAAAAAAACTTCTATTGGTTTTGTTTGCAGCCCCGAACACAAAACAGTACTCCAAACTATTGCTTTATATAACTAACTCATGGCCTAACAGTCCGAATTGCTTTTCAGCACTGTGGACCAAGAGAGAGGCACTGCGGTAACCATCTCCGCTTTCATGACCGTGGGTTTGGAGTGCTATACAGCATATGTCTCGGTCAGGTGGTCAACCTGACGCGGGACACCCAGAGTTAGTTCCCAGGCATACTTGGTACTCATTTTATCGACCCACTCAAGGGATGAAAGACACGAGTCGACCTTGCCCAATTACAGGGTCCAACCCTGGACCTGTGGCGGGGCAGCTTGGCGCTTTTAACCATTTCGCCACCGGGCGTCATTGCTTTACCAATATACCGTAAAATCTTGAGTATAATGCGTACTTTTTTTTTACATTTTAGTCCACAAAAACGAGGGTGCGTATTATACTCGTGTAAAAAAAAACACGTAGTTTTAAATATTGAATAAACGAATGTACAGCATCTGTAAGACATTTTCGCAACACGGGTGCGCGCGCATCTGCACTCCTTGATTCCTCCACCCGTTTACTAAGCAGATGTTACTTTTAAACAAACGGAACTCACAGTTCGTATAGCACACGCGTTCGTATAATAACAGGTCTCTTGAAGTAGTGATAGTTCTCGGTTGTAGCACGAGCAAAAATTTATTTTATTTTATTTATTTCCCTCAAAATTTCTTCAAGATGGTCCTATACGGCAGCAGAAAAATTATCAATTGTTAATCGTTAGACGGCAGTGAGAAGGACATATTATGGGAGGATGGGCAGGTGTCATCAAATGAGGATGATGATGGCGATATATACAGGGTGTCCATAATTAAAGTCCCACTTTCAAAAGGCTGTAAAAAAAAGAACCACTGGTCAGAATGACTTCAAATTTGAACTGAATATACTGGAAGAAGGAGGAAACTATTTGCATAATAAAATTAAAAGTTCCAAAATGTTACAACATTTTGGAACTTTTTTTTAATATGCCAAATCGTTTCCCCCTTCTTCCAGTATATTCAGTTCAAATTTGAAGTCATTCTGACCAGTGGTTCTTTTTTTGCAGCCTTTTGAAAGTGGGACTTTAATTATGGACACCCTGTATTACGACGGCACCAATAATTACGACATGGACGCAACAACAATAGATGAGCTGTATTCTGGTGAAAGCAATTAAGACTGTTAATTTGACAGTATTGTTTGTTTTGAATAAAAATTTAATTTTTTTTAAAATTACAAATCTTCTTTTTATTACAAATTTTATTTCTGTTAATAAATATCTGTGCAATTTTTAAATAACATATTGAAAAGTTATGGGTGCGTATTATAGTCGAATTTTCATTTTTTCCGAAAATTTCGTGCAAAATTAAGCATACGTATTATACACGTGTGCGTATTATAGTCAAGATTTTACGGTAGTTGATTTTACACTCTTACACATACTTTATCACAAATAGAAAGCATATAGGGTTGTGAACTTTGCATTTACAGTGGTAAATAAAGATTTATATTAAGCATTTTTTAATGTAGGATTACGTTCCTCCATAAAGCAAATTTTCAGATGTCCTGCGTCGCGAGTTATAATTTTGGTAGTGCACCAAACCCAGTCTGTATCGCTCGGGCAAGCAGTAAACAGTTAAACAGAAAAGTACCAAAATGCGTAAAAATTTTGACTGACACACACACATTTATATATATATATATATATATATATATATATATATATATATATATATATTTATATATATATATATTTATATATATATATATATATTTATATATATATATATATATATATATATATATATATATATATATATATATATATATATATATATATATATATATATATTTATATATATATATATATATATTTATATATATATATATATATATATATATATATATATATATATATATATATATATATATATATATATATATATATATACATACATACGTACATATATATAGATACATATATACATACAAAAGAGGTAAGCAACGATAAGTAATCCTACGTTAATAACCCGCAGTAGTTTCGTTAGAAGAGGCTACCTAAATTTTTATTACGAGGAGCTCTAAAATGAATCATGGTATGTGGTACTGACAGAGAGCTTCTATTTAATACTGGATAAATCCACTTAAAATATTCAAGACTTTCTACTTCCAGATGTGGTTGAAAAATGCGAATAATACAGTTTATCCAGCATTCTGGTGTTGTTGTTATCACTAAGACTATTTACTGATAATGTATACTCTCAAAAAAATACGAATTTCCAGCTTACTTCACGACGTTGATTGAATCACAGTAACAAAAACAAAATCTGGAGCTAACCAAAATGAATAATTAAAATCATTCTGCGTAACAAAATAAATTTGACGCATGAAAAATTCTCCACTGTTCAAGAATGGGTTTTTAAGTCCCTTGGAATCACTTTTAATCTCGGACTTGATTATAAGGGGGGTGTGTGTTTCTTAAAAGAACTCGAGAAGATTACTCCAGTCAATTATTAAATTAAGCACGAAACACTTTTTTTTCTTCTGCCAGCGAGATTTAGAATCTTGTTTATTAGACACGTGGCTGAAAAACAACGCCTGATATCGCAAAAATTAATTTGAGGGTGATATCAATTACCCGATGTGCATTATGGGAGAAAATTAATTTCACGGGCCTTATGGTGGCGATATTTAAAGATTAAGAATTATAATTTTAAAGTTTTTGATACCTGGAGTTTCAAAAGTAGGAGATTTATTTGACAATGGCAAAAAAAAATAAAGGTATGTGTTATAATTTCAAAAAAAAAAAAATGATGATGCTATAAAGTGTAAACTTTATAAAACTACTAAATGATATTAAGAAGTAGTTTGTCATAAGATATTTAAAACTTTTTGTTTGCTTTATCGAATATCACGACGGTAATTACATGCGGCGAACCATAATTTCGTTTTTCTTCTTGATATGCTTGAAGTTGATGACTGGAAGTGCACTGAAGTTCCAGAATAACTACAGACGGATAGGCGATCCCTTTCGGAAGATGCAACAGTACTCCCTTCCTCGTAACGCGTTAAATAATTGAAATAGTTTTGAAAATAAATTGCCAGTGTTCAATGATTCCATCATGTTTTAAAAAATTTCCTAACAGTTTTATCTTTATAATCAGCATCATCGTTTTAAACGTTCATGGAATGCTTTCTCATAAAATACACACCAAATGTACGCAATTCTCTCTTTTTCCTATCGTCCATTATAAAAAGCCAAAACCTTCATATTTCCTGATATCTAATTACAAATGCGATTTACATTGTATATTACTCTTCGTGTACATTAAGTGCCAGAATAATTGGGATCCCTTTCGGAACATGTAGCAATACTCAACGAGCTGATTGAGCAGAGAGCATGGCAGACGATCATGATTTATGGGGATATCAACGAGGTATGGTAGAGGGTGCCCGTGGGGTGGGTCATGACATTTTGGACATGCCGGCAAAGTTTAGGTTTCCAACTTCGACCGTTTCAAGGGTGTACCTCTAATAGAAGAATTCCGGAGAAACACCGAACCTTCTGCAACAGTAATCACTTAGACACCGCGATTGCATCTGCAAGTTGACGCTATGATAAAATGAATAAAAATAATATTTCGGTCGGAAATATTTGACATCAACTGGGAAAATGTTCTGCTAGCATCTCTCCTGACAGTTGAATTTTCTATAAGTCGACTCATGCTTGTGCTTTAATGCTGATTGGTGGTTGTTAATGGGTGAGTGATTTGATCTGAGCTGAGAAAACTTATAGAAATTATAACGTTGTTTTATGATGACGAAATATACTTTTATAACCATTTGAATAAGCATTTTCAATCTTCAATGATATATTTTCCATTTAAAATGCTAATAGTGTCTCTCTAATTTTACTCGAAAATATTCACTTAGTCTACGACTAGCAGCTTAGTTTCCCATGTAAAACGCAGTGTTTTACATAATAGGATTTTTGCAATGGCACAGTTTTTAGCAAAAAGGAACTAAACTGTGTAAAAAGATGTGATACAATCGAATTAGAGTGTTTCTGTCTGCTCGGAACTGTTCTTTCTCTGATACGACTCTGTGATGTGTTCAGTTTTAAAAGGTTTGGGAGAAATTATGTATCTACTGCATTTATTATAAGACATTACCATTAACGTACTCAGTAAACGATGTGAAACGAGACTAATAGCCTCTCAACATCCTTTTAGGTCGTATTTTGAGCTTCACGCATTTGTTTTCGCGCATTCTAAAGGATCAAAGCGAAAGATCTTCAGGAGGAGTGAAATTACGAAACAGGCTTTCTTTGAAGATATCAATTAAATATAAGGCTGGTTAAAATGAGACAGCAGTTGAGTCGATCAAGGCTGCATATATTCATTCTCAGTGTTCAAATCTGCGTATAAAGACTAAGAAATAGGAACGTTTCTGGAAAGGTCGACAATTATGATATTTTCACTAATTTTTTCAGTGTAATCATGTAAATTTAGAACCAGTCTTACAGTATTATAAATTTTACCAAATCCCGTGTTGAACACATATGGGAATTAAAACAGTAACAAAACGGTACAAATCAAACTCAGTAGAAATTGTAATAAGTCGGAATGGTGACTCTTCCAGCCATTAAATACTCGTACGTTAGATTTATTTTGGAGCGATATTGCTTTAACGAATATAACTTCCCGTATAGTCCGGTACAAAACAGGAAAAAACACTCTATCACTTTATGCCTAGACGCCTTATCAAAAGAAAATGATGTAAACGCCATGAAGGATGACTCGGTTTAAATTTATATAAAAGTGTAACAATTTTATTTTCACCGAAAACCTTTGAGTGCATTCTACAAAAAGTGTGTGTTATTTTTGATCGGACGCAAAATTTACAAATACTTCTGGTTCTAGAGTCTGTACCTAATAATCGTATAAAATCATTCATTTTGTTTACTTGAAATGAATGATAAGCACAATGAGTGTATTTTCATTATAATACAACAGAAGAATTTGATAGACTACGGATTACTATAGAAATCCGTACAAATTCGGAGGTGATTTTTTGATATTTTTTAAATTTGTCTTTTCAACTATTTTTTATAATGAGAACTCAAAACTTTAACAAATGTGTAAAAAATTGAGCTGTTACATTAAAATAATTTTTTCATGGGTGGGGGGAACTGGAAAAAAATGGATGAAAATTTGACATTTCCACAAAAACATGATAACTCAAAAACAAACAAATATATTACCATTTTTTTAAATTGGAGAATGAAGACAATAACTTTCTCTGAGGAATAGAGTGTTCTCGGGATTGTAATATCTTTATCTCAGTCTGTAGCAGTTAAAAGTACAGAAAAATCCCTTAAATTTCATTATCCCTTGCAATTCATACCTATGTAAACAAAAAACTTATTTATCTGCAATCATGACCATAGTCTATTCCCTTTATAAACATTTATAGAAAAACTTTGCAAAATTTTAAGGCATTTTAAGCATCACTTTTTGTTGTAGGAAGATTTGCGACAAGAGAAATGATGAAAAAATTAATTTTGAGAAAACACTAAAAATATCTTTATAACACATTTCTTAGTTTAAAAATAACTATTTGCGGACTAAAATCCACCTCGTTTACAAATTCAAATAGAATTAGAAAGATAAGAGATGAGGCTTCAATATTGCTGAAAAAAAATCGATATTTTGGCGAAATTTATGTTTTAAATTTACGTTTATTAATGAATGCCTAGACAGGATAGTAAAACTTCTTCCCGATCTATGATTCCCGTAGCATCCGATTCGAGTTATTATTAATTTATTTTTACTATCTGAATGTTTTGACCCTTTTGTCTTAAACGCCTCCTTAACCCCATCTCAGAAGTCAATCCCCTCCTCTCAAACGATATACGCCCTCGAATTGTCGTTTGCTTTTATTGTTTTATTTCATATGAAATTTTCAAAATAAATTTTATTGATTGCAATCGGAAAAAATTAATTGCATTTCACATTATTTAAAATTATGCAATCTAGTTTCCGAAGAATTTCTGACCGAGTGGAAAATTGAAAATAAAAATATGTAATCTTACCAGAGAATTTGGTCACTTCGGGTTTTAGAGTCCATTAAGGGGACCGTGGACCTTCAAACCTAACATTTTTTGCTTTGGATGGATTTGCTTGAAATTTGAATATGTGATTAGTACTATAGATATGTAAAAGTAGTTAAAATTCAAAGATGAAATATTAATAAATTATGAATTATTAATTATATCAATAATTGGCCTAATTAAAAATGTTCCATGCGCATTTCTTTTGCATATAATATGGTAATTTTTATTTTCAGGATACCTTATAGAACTAACAATGAAAATTATTGCTTATTTTAAGCATTCATCAAAAATATAAAGAGAAAAAATAATAGCAGTGAAAACACCCTTTTTATTACGCAAAATACCTATAAATCATATTTTCAAGTACAAAATTTAGAAATTCTGAGCTACGAAGCATAATTATTTTCAATAAGATTTATTTGATATATAGTTAAGTATATAAAACTTAAATTTCAAAGCGATACGATAATTAGAAATACGCCTGCAGCAGTTTGAATATTCGTATGACATGAAAATTTTTATTTTGAGAAATACGCATTTAAAGTTATTGCTATTAGTAACCACATATCAAAATTAAATAAAAATGTCTATAACCAGGAAAGTAATCACAGAAATTAAAAAAATCTTTTTGCAACACATTCCTACTCGTCCGTAGTTTCACAATTCAATAAAATAAAAAAATCGAATTTTTGGACAAATTTCACAATTTTGAAAGTCCACTGTCCCCTTAACTTAAATTAAAATAAATGAATAAGAAATATATTTTTTACTGTCGCAATGAGCTAAAATTCTTTACATTATAAATAAATATGGTGATATTTACTTAGAGCGATATTTATTGCGTAAGTAAAAGATATATGAAAAAGAAATATATTTTTTACTTACGCAATAAACGCAAAATTCTTTACATCATAAATATATATAGTTTTATCAGGGCAAAGGTTTTGTGATTCATAGATTATTGAAACCCGGGTACTCGGTCCTAGAAAATATATTAAATCTATCTGGAAAATAAATCTTAGTCAAATTTTTCTCCATATTATTATTTACTAACTATTTATTCTAACTATTAGACAGGAAAACACATCTTCCCGAATTCCACTTTCCCACCACGAATTGGAAGTCTTAACTATTACATTTGAAACAGTTCCTACTCTATTTCAGACGTCATTCGTAATTTGGCTATAAAGACAAACAAGCGATAGGTATGATAAATATTAAGATATTATTTTAGGAGAGTTCTTCATCGTTTTCCTCTAAAACGTGGATTTGGAGCAATTAAAAGAGTTTGGACTCACTTTGCTAAATCTTTCTGCTTTATTTACAGTTACAGGAAACGCGATTCCTCTCCGGCATTTTTATCTACGAGACATAATTTAAATTTTCTCCCATAATTCCCTTAAGTCGGCGAGAGCTTTGTGAGGAATTATATACCCAGGTACGGGCCTCTGTCGAGATGGATTACTTAAGGAACCATTCACAATAGGTTCTTAAAACTTTTAAAGTTCCCTCTAATCGCGTATCTCTTGCCTTCGATACGTGCTTTTTTCATTCTCTCTCTCAGAGAAGCGGTGCTTTAGAAAAGAATATACAGGCAGCAATATTTTTCGCCTTTCTATCGATCATTGGATTAAATCTCTTTCTTTCTTTTATTTATTTTTTTTTTTTGCACGAGAGATAAGAGTTTAATACTTGCGCCGAGAAGTACGAAAAATTTCGCAGAAAATGTCTTTTAAATAAATAATTACTATTTTCAGGTATTAGAGACTCGTTTTGTTGGAATTTTACGGGGAAAACATTTGCGATTCCGTTAAGGAGAGTACCAGTATATTATTATTTTTAAAGAAGTTTCTATTTTTGGGAAAGCATTAAGAGGCGGTATTTTCGGGGGGATATTGATTTCAACTTCAAACTTTCTTGATATAAGATCTGGAATAATCTCCGGTAATCTTCCTCTCGAGCAGTATTATTTACTTTTCAACTGCTAATGTTGGAATTTTAAAACATATCTCCTAATGTAATTGCAATAAATAATTATGCAAATTATATTTTACTGGGAATAAAGATTCTGTTACACACATTATATATATATATATATATATATGTAATAAATTAAATATTAGGCCCTCCATTCTATCATTTAAATTCCGTTTCCTAAATCCAATCCCCAGTAACATTACTTTAGCGCTTTAAAACCCATAGCAACAGAACTTCCTATAAAATAGCATACGTTGCATTTCTACACATGTATACTTCTGGAGAAAGGCGTGGGTTCACATCGCAAGCCCCAGAATTTCGCTGACCCTTCAAAATAACAGCCACATGTTTTTTTTCGTCTCCCGCGCTTAAGGTTGAAAGGCGGTATCTTTGCTCCGAGCATCTGAAATGGATAGACGTATTTTTTATCGCTCTAATAAAACTATTCGACACGACTGCTTCCAAGTTTGATTTAATTCCTTTCGGGCTGAGTCTAGCTCCAGCCATGTAAATATGAGCTAGTTTTCCTTTTCAGGTTATATTTTAAGAACGTGTGTAATGGATATATTACACACACACACACACACACACACACACACACACACACACACACACACACACACACACACACACACACACACATATATATATATATATATATATATATATATATATATATATATATATATATATACAAGGGGATCGGAAAATGTGTGGCCAAAATTTAAAGGTGGTTAGAGGGGACGAATATAAAATGATTCGGAGTACAATACGTGTCCGGAAACGCCGCTTGAAAGTCCTAGAAAGTAAAGAAAACTGAAAGGTAAAAGGAAAGATACACAAACAAATGTAACACGCCCTTTATTAAATCAACGTGTCACAGCAAATGCTTGAAAGAGCAACCACCAACCATAGTACAAACTTCACATCTCCGCCGCATGGAACGACATACATTAGCATAAACACCAGACATGTCTTGCACATCTCCAGCAGCAACAGCCAATCTGACGACGAGATCGACGTCGGAGTCCACAGGGGTATCGTATCGTAGATGATGCTTTTCAAGTGGCCCCACAGAAAGAAATTCAAGCAGGACAGATCTGGTGATCGTGGCAGCCAGGGAACAGGTCCACCTCGACTAATCCACTGGTGTCGATAAGTAGCGTCCAGGATTTTCCTGACATCACGGCAAGTGTGCCGGTGCTCCATCGTGCTAGAGTGCTTTCGCAAAACAGCGAAAGCTGTCTGAGCACTCGCTCGAAAGTTTGACTATTCGGTATTTCTCTGTTGGGAAATCGCTCCCTGTACAACCTTTGCGCAGCTCTCCCCTTTCCATTCGCAACTCCATACTTCAGATGGATATCTGCTAGTTCAGAATTCGCTGCATGCTGTATGAAATTAAAGCAGGGAATGACAGCTTCCCGCATTACCGGCTTGTTTGGACTGCCATACATAGCGCCCTCTATCACCTTTACGCGGTGTTCACGAACATGCATTGTACCGTGAATCCTTTTATATTCGTCCACTCTAATCCACTTTAAATTTTGGCCAGACATTTTCCAATCACCCTGTGTGTGTGTATATACACTGCTGGCCACCCAAATTGCAACACCAAGAAAGACAAGAGATATCACAACAAAATTTATTTTGTAGATAACATGTTGACCAAGTATCAAATGATTAAATTTATAGACTTCTGTGAAGTGTGGTTCATGCCAAAATCAGTAGCCGCCATTGTTGGAGATCACCGCTGCCACACGCCTCGGCATTGATTCAAAGAGACTTTGGATGAGTTCTTGGGGTGCAGCAGACCAAGCAGCTTCCACACGATGCCAAAGTTGATCTGCTGTGGCAGCTGGGGATGGAATCTGTGTCAATCGTAGAGCAACCATGGACCACATGTTTTCTATCGGCGAAAGATCCGGAGAGCGAGGCGGCCAGGGAAGAAATTCAATCTGGCGATTGACGAAGAACCGTTGGACAATGCGTGCCACGTATGGTCGCGCATTATCCTGTTGAAATATGGCTGTGGGCAAGCCCTGAAGGTAAGGAAGGACAACTGGCTCCAACACCTCGGAGATGTAGCGCTGGCTGTTTAAAGTACCGGCAATGCGTACTAGAGGTGTGCGAGAGTGATATCCAATACCGCCCCATACCATAATACCCGGTGCAGGACCAGTGTGGCGGTGCATAACGCAGCTGTTCAGCATCCTCTCTTCACGGTGTCTCCAGACTCGAATGCGACCATCGTGGTGTTGCAGACAGAAGCATGACTCGTCAGTAAAGACAATTTCATTCCATTCTGCCGTCCACATCCTTCTGTCATCGCACCATTGGCGGCGGAGACGTCTGTGGTTCTGCGTCAAGGGTAGACAAAGCAATGGACGTCTTGCGGATGGACCACTCTGCTGTAAACGTCGTCGAATGGTACTCTTCGTTTCTGGGATGCATTTGGCAGAGTATAGTTGCCTAGGACTCAAAAAAGATTTATGAAGGACTTTCATGAAGTCTTCGGCGGTATGACATCATACCGCGAGATTCCTAACTTCGCGGACCGTATCGCGGGTGGAGACCATATCGCCCAGTTCTCCTTGGGATTTTAGAATTTTATTCACTTTAATAAAACTCAATTTCCCCACTTTCAGCATCGTAGGGGTTAGTTCTTTGTTGCATAACTCTGTACTTATAAGATTATCTTATTAACCATTATATAATAATTATATTATAATTTTCATTTTGGTGTGTATGATAACCCTTTCAGCAACAAAATTCTCCATTACTGCGATTTTTGTGTCTGAAACACTGAATGCAGTAGTACACGTTTGTTGTGAAGGATCCACAATTGAACATTTTGACTCCTTCCAACAGTATCGCCATTTTTTCCGTCAACACATTTATGGGTCATAAAACGGCCATATTGGAAAAACGGGGCCTGACCTGCATCTGCACCGAGTTCCAAGAGACATCGCACCCCAAAATTCTTTAGGAAAAAAGGAAGAGAATTCCACGAAGACTTAAGGGACATCCAATTTTCGCGGAAATAAAAATGCCACGTAAGTCAACCGTGGGCAAATATGTTATGAGGGGTACCAGAGATGCCCCATTGCGTTGTGTGCAAAATTGGGAGATGAACTCCAGTGATAACGATACATTTTTATAAATAAAATACGAACATTTATTTACAATAAATTACAGAGATTAGTTTACATAGTATAATTGAATTCTTGGCTACATGCATTATATGCCTAAAAAATTAGGCCACGTTGTAGCCGCTTCCTGCCAAAGAACCATTACGGATCGAGCAAAATAAATTCAATTTACCAAAGTTGATAAAATACCAGTTCCTTTTCTAGCATTATTTGAAAGGGGAGAAATGACCAACCTGGAGACCGTTGAGGAGGCAGCAACACATAGCACAGGTGATGATGTGGCACATCTATTGGTGGAGGCAGTAGGCATGTCGCGGGAAGTTGAAAATGAACATCTCGACGGGGCTTTATCGGGGGCGCATCACTCATGGTCATTGCGCAGCAGTCCGAGGTTTTTGCCACAGCTCGCAAAACCGAATCTCCGTCCTTCTGCCTCAGGCCTCGTCGTCGATCCCCCAAAATACTCGGGGTTCATTTTTCCCCTATTCGTACTGGCCCCTCTCCTGGCTGGTCTTCCCCGTAAATTTATTGCCTTTCCGTGCATTTAATTCGTGGGCAGGATGATATTACATCCCCACGGTTGACTCACGTGGTATTTTTATATCCGCGAAAATTGGATGTCCCTTGAGTCTTCATGGAATTCTCTTCCTCCCTTCCTAAAGAATTTTGGGGGGGGGGCGATGTTTCTTGGAACTTGGTGCAGGTGCAGGCCATGCCCCCTTTTTCCAATATGGCCATTTTATGATCCATAAATCTGTTGACGGAAAAAATGGCGATACTGTTTGAAGGAGTCAAAATGTTCCAATTGTGGATCCTTCACAACAACTTTGATGATTTCTTTGCAGCTTACGAATTGATACTATTAAATAGAAAAAAACTGCATATGATTTGAAAATTCGACTGCAGTTAAAACACGTTTACTGTATTAATTACTTATTATTTTTTCATCGCTTCATGCACAGTTCTGTGACATGCACAGACTACGTTTACTTGTTGAATGGTGCAGCTCCATGAACTTAACGATTTTATGTTCATTCAAATAGGACAGCTCCGTTTGTTTCACGTTTAATATTCAATTGTTTTAAATCCAAATGTGTCGAGACCGTTTACGTCTCATTTGATGGTAGTATATTGCTTTCCTTTTAGGAATCGAGCTCTGTATTTGTTTGTCGCTGGAATCTTGATCGTTTTGTTTGTTTCTAACTCAATAATATGATGGCACGCTGTCAAAACAAGTCGCCGATTGTTTCTTGACACTGTGACCATTTCAATTTTAAGTACATATGATTTTTTTCAACATAAACATATGTTAACCCTTTGGTGGGAACATCTGCCTCTCAGGCAGCTATAGTTTCTTTATTCAACGCTTCCCCTTGACCATGGGTACTGTGAGTCTACACCTGCTTCAGTCAACATCTTGTCTTCAGTGTGGAAGGGTCATTCGTGACGCCAGCCTTCTGTGGTTCAGTTAAAAATGACATTAATGAGAGCAAAAATTAAAAATCCCAACCCTATCACTCGTTTGACCATCTCAATGACTCTACAAAACGAACCTTAAAATAACCTGTGGCAATTGGTTCTGTTGCATAGAAGCTGGTAAAGAATGAAGGAAAAATGGTTTGACGACTGTGGCTACCATGAAATGTAATAAACCACAAGTACCCTCTGAATTTCTAGTTAAGAATACCTGGGAAAGAGATATTCCACCTATATGTGCCTTCCTGACAGATTTTCCCACTAAGCGGGAAAAGAATCATGTTCCCACCGAAGGGTTATAATTATCAGTAAGATTTTATTAAAAACACAAATTAATACGAAAATTGTGCATTGAGGGGTTTAGATCATATAATGGTTTAACTTACCAGAATGGTAAAAAAAAATCTCTTTCTGCAAGATTTCGAGCAATATTTTTACATTACCCACAGTTTTATTAAGCCAATAATCATAAATTATTTTCCATACCCGTCTGAACCATTTATTTTCTCTTGCTTGCCCCCCGATAACAACTCAATGCATCATCAAAATAAAATATTTCGGAGCATCATCGGGGAAGCTATTTGTTTTTTTTTTTCATTTAACGTCTTGTTGCATCATGAATCTTCCCCGTGAGTCTTTTGAGAGAAAGCTGGAAAAAAATGATTTTTGAACCTTTCTTTCATTTATCTTTGCATCCAGGCATATGGATATACGGGGTAATAATCATATAATTACATTGTATTAGGTTATATAAATGTAAAAGCTGTTCCATGGTAGAAAGTGAAAACGTATGTTTGACAAATTTGAAAAAAAAATTATAGCAGTATAAAGTAGGGAATTTTTTGTCATTTTCAATACGTGAAAGCTTTGCAAACAGAAATATTTCAACTGAAAATTATCTAATGCGTTTCAGCTTAAACATTTGATAAATATATAAGTTGTTTCAAACTTTCATCTAGATATATGGATTTTTTTTTCTTCCGAAACTGTAAACTTCATTAACTGGATTAATCCACAAATGCAATCTGACAAGTTAGACATATATGTTACGATTACGATTATTACTAATATATATATATATATATATATATATATATATATATATATATATATATCTATCTATCTATCTATCTATCTATCTATCTATCTATCTATATATATATATATATATATATATATATATATATATATATATATATATATATAAATATCTATCTATCTATCTATCTATCTATATATATATATATATATATATATACATACACACACACACAATCTGTTCACATTAATGTGATCACCGCCTACTTTCGACGTCGGCTTGAAATAACCAATCGCAGAAGGCTCGTGGAAGCATTAGCAGTGGGGAGTTTATAAAGGGTGTCGGAGGGAAGCGGAAAACTTTGCAATCGGTGGAACAATTCAGAAACGGAGCAATATCATCTGACTTCCAGTAACGACAGTTCACGTTGCTGTGTATGGGGTTCCGCAGCAACGTGACAAACCGGCAAAACATAGGTGTATAAACCAGCAGACGGCTGGTTAATACACCTATGCTGTTCATCGACGACGAAAGCTGGAATTTGCACGCCAGTACCGCACCTCTACGTCCACTGAGTGGCGACAGGTGGCTTTTCCTGACGAATCACGTTTTATGTTCCATCGGACAGATGGACGTTGCCGTATACGGCGTGAAACATCAGAAAACAATTACCAGAAGGGTCCTAGCTGGAGTAGGCAGCGTTATGGCCTTGGAAATGTTTTGGTGGCATTCCCTGGGTCATTCAAAATTGTAGGAAGGCACGATGCATCAACGGAAGAATGCACCATGCCCACCCCTACATGCGTATTGTTTTACCTTAGCACTATGGTATCTTCCAGCAGGACAATGCAACGTGTCATAAGGCTCGCAGTGTACGTGTGTGGTTCCATACTCCCCTGGCCCAAAACCCAATCGAGAATCTGTGTCTCAATCGGGTTGTTTGCGCCATGGATCCTCAGCTGCAGAACCTAGGACAGTTGGCCTTGGAACTGGAGTCGTCATGGTTCCACAACCCTGTGAGCATCTTTCAGAACCTCATTGACTCTCTTCCTGCCCGTCTCGCAGTGGTTCGCGCTTCGGAAACTGGTTATTCTGGCTTTTGACACGTGGTCACATTAATGTGACTGGGCTGTATATATATATATATATATATATATATATATACCACGTGATCATAATAAAACTTGGCCTCTTCAGAGCCCTCTGTAGCTGTAACTAAAAGGAGGATTGAGCTGAAAATTTGCAAAATGACAATCCAAAGGATGTACTGAAAGATTCCGAAAAAAGAGGTTAAAAATGTCCGCTAGGTGGCGCATTACATGGAAATAATTTAAACAAGCTACAAATTCCAATTCAAGCATAATTTATGTGCTACACACTGCCTAGCGTTATAAAGAAAATTGTTCAATGTGGACTCCCTCATTAGTATGTAAAATGTGCAGGCAATGAACAGCATGTTCAACAGTGGACCGCAGCAGCTGGTCTCCAGTAATCTCTCGGACATACAATGTTATGCGGTCCTTTAGATCAGCCAAAGTTGTAACAATCCCCCTATAAACAACGTTCTTTAAATGGCCCCATAACCAAAAATCCCACGGAGATTGGGAGAACGGGTCGGCCAAGGAGTAGGAACGATCGGCTAATCACCCTGTTATCCGTAAAATGTTGTCGCAAAAACCTCCGCACACAGAGTCCATTATGTGGAGGGACACCATCCTGCATAAAAGTAATAGACTCAAGGCATTGTCGCTGCTGGAGTTGAGGTAAAACGAGACTGCTGAGCACGTCTCGATATCTGAGAGCTGTTACAGAACATTTGACAGGGCAATTATCTTTAAGTTCTTCGAAAAAGAATGGTCGAAGGATAAATTGGGAAGTGAATCTACTCCAGACGGTAACTTTAGGCGAGTGTTGCGGAATTGTGGAGAAGGCCTGTGGATTTTCCAAGGCCCAAATTCGAAAATTCTGTATGTTCACCGTTCCGTTCAGATAAATAAGAGCCTCGTCACTCCAGAGAATGTTCCACGGCCAGGAGTCATCGACTTCCATTCGGACAAGAAATGTCAGGGCAAAAGATAAGCGACGGTCATTGTCGGTAAGAAGCAGTTGCTGGTTGTGGCTGATCTTATACGGAAAAAATTTCACTATTTTTCTCAAGATCTTCTGCACTGTGCTATACGGTACGTCTAATTGTCGTGACACAGCAAACGCACTCCTGACTCCATGATCATTTCAGTGACTGCTCGACAATGGCCGTTGCTACTTCTGAAACGACTTCTTCGCTGATAAGTTTTCGCCCTCTGCCACGTTGAACGCTTAAACACCCAGTGTTTTTAAATCGAGATATCACATCTCTCACACCTTGGGGAGACATTGGACAGTTTTAAACATCATAATGCTTGAGAATGTAAAAGTTTTAGTTTTAAATGACTTTTATACTGTTCACAGTTACTTACTGCATTACTTTTGAAGCATTTAGGCTGTAATGCGCTCCCTAGAGGATATATTTTGAATTTTTATTTATATTTTGAATTTTTTTTTGTAGAATCTTCCAGCGCGTTCTTTGAACTGTCTATCTAGCTCAATCCGCCTCTTAGTTACAGATACAAAGGGCTCTGAATAGGCCAAGTTTAATTATGATCACCTGGTGTATATATATATATATACATACATACATATATATATATATATATATATATATATATATATATATATATATATATATATATATATGTAATATATCCATTACATCACGTTCTTAAATATAATCTGAAAAGGAAAACTAGCTCATATTTACATGGCTGGAGCTAGACTCAGCCTGAAAGGAATAAAATTGTGATGCAGTCTGGCTGAATCGTTTATTACAGCGACGAAAGTAGATCCGTCCATTCAAGAAGACGGCTCGGAAGCGAATATCACCTTTCAACCTTACGCGCGAGAGGCGAGGTACATGTGGCTATTATTCTGTAGGGGCAGCAGAATATCGGGGCTCGCGATGCAAACCCACGCGTCTGAATCCGGAGATATACACGTGTAGAAATGCAAAGGCAATGCGATTCATGGGAAGTTCTGTTGCTAAGGGGTTTAAAGCGATAAATTAAGATTACTGCGGATTGGATTTAGGAAAGGGAATTTAAATGATAGAATGGAGGGCATAATTTAATTTATTACAAATATATATATATGTATTCGTTTAGGTGAAGCGTTGGTGAAATGTAGTGTATGTATGATGTATTTACCCATAATCATTGCAATGAATGATTATATGTATAGGGAAGGATGATATTATTGATAATATCTAAAACATCGCATTTATGTATTAATCAAGAAGATTGTGATATTATTAAAGACATAAATATGTAAGTTAGCGGGAGTGCGCGAAACAGTAAAAATACAATCACCAGCCATCTTACAGTATTTTCCCCATATTTATATTTATTTCAAATGATTGCTTTCGCTCCTACTTACTTATACTGCTGTTTACAGCAAGAAAGATAAATCTGCGGAAAATATTGTAAAATTACCAGCGACTGATTTTACTTCATTGTAAAAGACAGTTGATTTAAGTATGGGTGAGAGCAATAAAATAAATGAAGGTAAAATCCATCGGTGGTAATTTTACAGTGTTCTAGCTTTATTTAAATTTCTTTTCCATGATTGCTCTCCCCAATACTTAATTCTATTGACTTTTACAATATAGTAAAATCAATGACTGGTAATTTTACATCTCCCCAGATTTAAATGCCTTTTATATGATTGTTTCACCAATATTTAATTCTATTGTCTTTTACAATAAAGAAAAATTAATAACTGGTGATTTTACAATAATTTCCCCAAGGTTTAAATTTTCTTTCACATGATTGCTCTCACCCATACTTAATTCAATTTCCTTTTACAATAAGAAAAAGCCATGACTGGTAATTTTACAGTATTTTCCCTAGGTTTAAATTTTTTTTTCACATGATTGCTCTCACCCATGCTTAATTCAACTTCCTTTGACAATAAAGAAATATCCATGACTGGTAATTTTACAGTATTTTCACTAGGTTTTATTTTTTTCACATGATTGCTCTCATTCATACTTAATTCAACTTCCTTTTACAATAAAGAAAAAACCATGACTGGTAATTTTGCAGTATTTTCCCCAGATTTAAATTTTCTTTCACAAGATTGCTCTCACCCAAACTTAATTCAACTTCCTTTTACAATTAAGAAAAATCCATGACTGGTAATTTTACAGTATTTTTCCGAGGTTTAAATTTTCTTTCACAAGATTGCTTTCACTCAAACTTAATTCAACTTCCTTTTACAATAAAGAAAAATCAATGACTGGTAATTTTAAAGCATTTTCCCCAGGCTTAAATTTTCTCTCATGACTGCTCTCACTAATATTTAATTCTTCTGTCTTTTACAATAAAGTAAAATCAATCACCGGTTTTAAAAACTTTTTTCCCGTTTACTCCTGTGTTTATACTTCCCCATCCTAAATCTCCTCACGTTCCATCTCGTTTGGAAAAGAAGGGACAAATAACACAAAAGAAAAGTGCAGACGGGGTCAGAAGAAAAATAAAACCCCCGGTTTATTAGGGGTCCCGGAAACTGACAGAATTCTCATGTTTATCAAAACCACCCCCGTTGTACAGGATTTTTTTGCTTTCCCTTCAGTTGCTGCATGGACTGCGACGCAGATCTGTAAACGTGACGTCAAGAAACAATGAAGATTGCGGTTGCAAATGTTCGGAATCGAATTTCTCTTTTTCGCAAACTTTGATGTTTGCATGTCAAGCTTGAAAAGACAGAGAAAAGTTTTTTTAAAGGAATATTTGAAAGATCAGAATGGAATTTTAAAACAGACTCCCGCCAATCTAAACTTGAAGTACTCAGTACGAACTTACAGTTACTCTCTGCTTACATTACTGGAATTTGCATTTTAAGGCTAATTTCACCAATTTATAAATAAATAAATAAGTATACATACATACATACATACATACATATATATATATATATATATATATATATACCGAGTGGTTATAATTAAACTTCCCCTGTAAACGGCATCCTACAGCGCAAACTGGTGAACGGAATGCAACAAAATTTTGTACATGGGCTATACACGAGATGCGCTCACGGAATTTCGAAAAAAAAAATTAGTTCCAAAATGTCCTCCAGAGGGCGCCTTTTTGGGATAAACATGAAATTTAACACAATGAATGACCAAAACGGAATACAGAAACAATATTAACATTTATTGACTAGTTTCTGATCACCTTGTCATCGAACCACATTATGTAAAGGTAAGGGAGAACCAAAAACAGTTCAGTTTGCAGAAACAAGAACAGATTAGGACGAAATTGCACAAGAGGAGTAGTTGGTAACGTTTGCCGGATCTAACTCCGTGCGATTTCTGGTTATGGGGCTATTTAAAAAGTCTGGTGTATCGTGGAGGTGTTGTGACGTTGAATGACTTAAAGAACTCCATAACGCTTCATGTGCGAAGCCTCACAACTGATCAGTTACGATC
The DNA here is from genome assembly GCA_907164885.2 of Dolomedes plantarius. NCBI lineage: Eukaryota > Metazoa > Arthropoda > Arachnida > Araneae > Dolomedidae > Dolomedes > Dolomedes plantarius. Next base: position 4,253,492 of record OU015492.1, on the reverse strand, counting down.
TGCTGTTGAACACACTGTCCATCAACTTGAAATTTCGCAGGTGAATGAAGGTGGTCACGTGGAGCAGCTTTCCCTACATCGTCCTGGACACGATTAACAACTGCTCCTCTTGTGCAATTTCGTCCTAATCTGTTCTTGCTTCTGCAAACTGAACTGTTTTTGTTTCTCCCTTACCTTTGCTTAATGTGGTTCGATGACAAGGTGATCAGAAACTAGTCAATAAATGTTAATATTGTTTCTGTATTCCGTTTTGGTCATTTATTGTGTTAAATTTCATGTTTTTCCTGAAAAGGCGCCCTCTGGTAGACATTTTGGAACCAATTATTTTTTCGAAATTCCGTGAACGCATCTCGTGTATAGGCCATATACGAAATTTCGTTGAATTCCGTTCACCCGTTTTCGCTGTAGGATGCCGTTTATAGGGGAAGTTTAATTATAACCACCCGGTATATATATATATATATATATATATATATATATATATATATATACATACACACACAGACACAGTGAAACTTATCTAGCTGGCTAACGTGCGAATTGTCAATGAAAACAACATTTCATTAAAATCGCCTAACTAGTTGAGATGGGAGAGCATCCGTGCCATGATTAGAAAATTCGAGTTTGATAATAGTTCCAAGGGTAAGTCATTGAATAAGATACACTGGATTCTAGTGTTTAAAATAATTTTAAAATGTAATAGAAATTATGCGTGTGCAACATTGAAACCTAAGGAGCGATAATACCTAAAGTTCTCAAATGCCACGAGGTTTTAAGCTAGTCTTAGAAAAATATTTACATGAGGATAATCACAATGCATAACAAGTTCTAATCTCTTACACCTTTATTCCAATTATGAAAGATCTAGATGCGGTAGTGTAAAAGGCAACCTTTCTGTTTCATTCGGCATCGAATGTCACGTATGAAAAATGAAGTCGTTACAAAGGTTGGTGCTTAGGGCCGAACAAAAGACCCAACACAGTGGCTGTAGAGCAGGAATCCATTATTTTGGCCCGGAAAATGTAATCAGATGAGTTTGATTTCGAGAGTATTATATTTCAGGAAGAACATTCACCTGTGATAACGTATAATTATACTCATGATCTCTGCTGAATTATAAATGAATTTCAAACTGTGGAAAGGAAATTGACCCCTTTCTGATTATCTTTTCAAAAAATAAAAAATAAAAATGGGTTGAATTATAATGCTAACTTCCAATACAAACATTTTAAGGTGAACTTCGATTAAGTTCAATATTATGAGAGTTTTATTCCGGGATAATCTTCAATGAACAAGGGCTGGTACTTTGAAATATTAAGTATGGGAGATAAAAAATCATGTACAAATAATAATTTTTTATCCATATATGTAACTCTTTCTGGAATACCGAATAGTGACTGCCTAAGTCAGTATTTCATAAGTGTCATTTGAAAATGAGTTATGCAGAGATTAAGGCTCTCTGATTGGCTGAGGCCGATTTGATAGAAAAGCAATAATAACGAGTTAATTTTTTGAGTTAATATAGAATGAGTTAAACTTTTAAGTGTGGAACTCCTTTCCACTCCAAAACAGCATCAAACCCAGAGGGAATCCTTTCAATCGAATACCAAGAAGATCCCTATTTAGCGATTTTACGTCAACGTCTTATAACTGGCTCATATATGGTCCAAGACGTGATCCTGATCAGATCGTACACCTCTGTTCACGCTTATACTTCCAACGTACACGTACGCCCCATTCCATAATTCAGACTTATTCCGCGTCTGTTTTCTTGTGAAATACGTTTGCTGTATCACATCGGTGAGTTTCATAGCATTTAATATGGTCAATAATCATAATATTTACATAACCTTACTACATTCAGCAGCTTGTTAGCTTAGTGCAATAACAACTACACCGTGGGCATGGAGGCCCTGTTGGCAACGGGCCAGTAATCTGAATGTCCCTGGTTCGATGCTCGTTGCTGCAAATCCACCGCCGTGTTCACTAATGGTGGCCGGGGCACGTAAAAAAGGTCGAGGCTCCAATGTCCTCCAAGTTCTCAAATTTACCTCTGGAGGTGCTGGGTCAATTAGCAACCTTGGCCCGTAAGGTTGCTAATTGACCCAAGGTCCCGTAATTTTGAACCGAGTCAAAATTACGGGACCGGTCATTTAGCCAAGTCGGACTCCGACGCTTCTGGGGCTAATTCAAAACAGGAGCCGCCCCTTTCATCCCAATAACCTATTAGGACCTGTTAAATGGAAACTCAATCCAGGGGGCATTAGCAACAGCACAACTACACCACTAAAGCAAATCCCTTCGATTTTATCCAGTGTCATATTACGATTTTATGCAGTCGATTTTATCCAGTGTCATATAACGGGAACAAGTGATTATTCTAGAGAGTAATAGATGCAGTCCTCTCATTGTAATGAGGATTTGTATTCCTGCTGAAATACGTGACTGAAATTTTATCCTCTCCGATACACGTTAATCTGCGCATGAAATTCAACATACAGAAATAGTTCAAAATGGGTTGTATTCAATTAATAATTGCTGAATGGTAAGTAAATACAATTACATAAGAAACATTTACGTCATTTTTACGAGAATGAGTTATCTCGAATCTATTTTGGCAATGTATTAGTATCTAAATTCGAAGGACATGCTAAGGTCTTCAAACTGTATCACGACATGTAGGATAAGATTATATTGTTACCTGCCTAAATTTGTTATCCGCTTATATGTTATTGCTAAAGATCCATCTGATGCCAACGTTTTGGGCTGAAAATACTCTCAGCAACATCATGATTAGAAGTTACAGGATTTGTCGCGCTTTTTTAACCGAGCTGAACTTTACTATTTCTCCTTATACTCGGAGAAAAGAAACTTCGACAGGCAAAAATATTTCTTACTTAATCGCATACAAGAGAGTCACTCACTTTGTGTTTGTTAGCAGAATCCACGGGACGAATACGTTGAAGTCATTTCAACTCGAAATGCCAGATTTAATGGTATGTAATAAAATATAAATATCAGTATCTCATTTCTCACGTTTTCCCATTATCGGAAAATAATTAAATGACTATTACCGTTTAAAGCATTCTCTGGTAAATTAGGTAACTGTTTATAAAGAATTCTTGGTTCCATTTAAGACTATCAAAATATCGTCCAATGTCCGTTTTAAATCCCTGCTCTTAGGGGATATTTGACTCAGTTCAGACTCAGTTCTTCCAGGCACTCGTACCATTCTCGCTTTGACATTCTGAGCGAGGGAAAAACAAAGCGACTGATTTCGATTTAATTTTTTTTGTGTATCTAAATCTATTTCCGCCCACGTCGTATAGTGGTTAGCGCCATGAGTGTTCTACGAGCAGTGAACTCGGGTTCGAATCCCGATTAAGGCACGGGCTTTCTTGTGCGGTCCCCGACGTTGGTTCGTTTATTTGGTTCTACCGTAACAAAGAAACCAACGAGTCGAAGACAACTGCCTGCCGAAGTTAGGAAAAAAATTAAAACCTTATTTGAATGTGCACTGCTGCGATTGTAAATAAGTAATGTTAACAAGATTTTGTTCAGTTCAGGTCAGGTCTATTTCAAGTACGAACTTGCTTTTCCTCAACGCACACTGTTACCTGTGCCCTAAAGTTTTCTCTGAATGGGAGTGAAGAAATACGTAATAATCTTAATTCAGGCCAATTTCAATCAAGCCCTAACTTGCGGTTTCTGCCCTAACTGCGGTTTCGAAAACAAATTCCCGAATCTTCACAAATATTCCCACTAGTCGCTGAAACAGACATTTTGACATAAACTCACCTGAAAAGTTTCCAGTTTTGGCCGCTAAAACACTACGTATTTTATTAGAACAAGAATTTGTTCTGAGCTTTTTTTTTAACATTAGAAAGTCAAAAGTTTAAGTCTGATAGGTATTTTCCGTGCAAAATTAAATATCTTCTTCTTTTTAGTTGTAACAAACTTATACAACACTTAATGGTAATAAGCATGAAATTAAGCTTATTACCATACATACATAAAGAACTTGAACTAGTATACTAAAAGCTTTTAGTAATTTCGCGTTAAAGGTAAATAATAACTTATAATTCCTTTTTTATACACATTTGAAAAACTATTTCGAAATTACTCGTTTACTAAGATTTTAAGTTGATTTATTGCGCTTATAACTTGTGTATATTTATGTGTATAACTACATGGACAATTACCTATTGTTAGAAAAATCCCACAACACAAATTTAAATAGTATATATATATATATATATATATATATATATATATATATATATATATATATATATATATATATATATATTTATATATCTTAAGCTTTTTATACATAGATGCGCAATAAAAAGGGAAATTTTTCATCTCTCTAAATTCCTCCAACATATTCTTAAGCAATCTTTTATCAGCAATATCTTATCATAAATTTCCTTCACAATAATACAATTTGTACTCAAAGTTCCATCTTTCATTTTAAATGTAGCCCGTGCTTCTAACTTTTAGATTACCGAATGCATCTAAAAGGATTTAAGAACATAGTAAAACATGCAAATTTAAATTCTTATCTCTCTTTAAAGCACTTTTAGATGAGGTAATAGAAGAAATAGATTTTTCTAGTTTCAGGTACTCTTTTTTTTTATCTAGCTGCACTCTAATTCCATATCATTCACTTTCATTTTTTTCATTTTTTATTGAACAGTTGTTTTTTTCTGAACTGCCGCATTCAGGATTTTTTTCTGTCTTCTTTTCTTGATTTCGAGCGAAGGGGAAAACTTCGCCAAGGCCTTCCAGCAACTTTTATATAGATTGGGAAAGCTGTGAGGAAGTTTTGGCGACATTGGAGAAAGCGTTTGACTCGGTAAAAGAATATTTAGTTAAAATATGAAATTCTGACATGGACTTTTCATTAAAATGCCTTTTTTATTAAATGCTTCATTAATGAATTTCATTGAAGCTACAGTTTGGATCATAGAATACGTCTCTAGTAAATTTCTTAACGTTTTATATATCCTTTTCTTATTTTTTGCACCATAATAACTCATCAATATAGTATATAAAACAGTTTCGTAACTGACGGACTCACTGACATACAACGCACAGACCAAACCGCTGGACCTAGAGGGCTGACATTTTGCATGGCGATTCTTCTTATGGTGTAGGGGTGCACTAAGAAAGATTTTTGAAAAATTCTTCTTAGATTTTTTAAATTAAATTTTTAAGCTGTTTTTGTAACTTTTTTTAAGTTTGCATTAAAATAATAATTTGAGGGTTATAAAATTTACATCACGAGAAAGATCATAAAAATTTCTTCAAAATGAAATCTTTTTCGAACCTTTAACTCGATTTTCTGATTTTTGGTGACTTTTTAAAGATTAATTTTTAGAATTTAATTTATTAAATGCTGATCACTTGATTTCTTTTTCTGGTACTTTAAATTAATTTATCGTCACGTGCATAACAACTAAATAGACAAAAAAAATATTTTTTTCTTTCTAATGTAGCAGATGATTGGATATTATCAAAAAAATAAAATAAATATCCCTTACGATTATATATATATATATATATATATATATATATATATATATATATATATATATATATATATATATATATATATATATATATATATATATATATTACATAAATTGTATACATTGATCGTCGCATTTATTATAAATATATATATTTATATATATATATTTTACATCAATTGTATACATTGATCGTCGCATTTATTATAAATATATATATTTACTTTTTTGGCATTAGTTGCATACATTGACCGTTGTATTTAATTAGAATGTACTCCGTAACGAAGCGCGGGTTTTCAGCTAGTAACTCATATTCGTATGTACAGTGATTGTAGCAAAATGTATGCAGTTTTTTAATACGTCTTATGTTAAAAATTGGGTCAATTTTATTAAAGGCAAACACCTTTGGAGTTATAAATAATTTGTGTAATCATATAACCTTTGTCAGAAAAGTTCCAGGATTGATTTTTTAATTCTTTACCTGCTATATTCCAACACAAGAAATGGGTATTATTCAGTCACCTGATATGTGTCCTGAATAGACATGGCCTCGGAAGTGTTTTAGTGCCAACTCACTAGGTGGCACGACTGTGCTTAGCAACCCACTGTTCGGCTTGTTAACGCTTTTAGTTGGAACTGACACGCGTGACGTAATGGACGCAGATTCCGAGCAGAGAGTTAACATTAAGTCCTGAGTTAAGCTACGGAAAACCCATAGTGTGGGACCAATGGCCTAGTTAGCAAGGGCAGCGGGCTAGTGATCTGAAAGTCACTCGCCCGTCGCTGACAAATCCACTGCCGTGTACACTAATGGCGGCTGGTGCACGTAAAATCTGTCTTGTCTGAAATGTCCTCCGAGTTCTCAAAATTACCTCTGGAGGTGCGGGGTCAAGTGTTCTGGTCTCGTCACTTGACTCGGTTCAAAATTACGGGACTGGTCCTTTGGCCAATTCGGACTCCGACCTTTGTGGTGCCAGTCAAAACAGGAGCTGCACCTTCACCGTGCATAGCCTTCGGGACTTTATCTGATGTTGCTTTCGGTAAAGTGGCATAAGCAACAACAACAAACCCGCAGTATGTCCTTGCTGTAGCACAACCCCCCTCCCTATTCACCCGACCTGTCACCGCGTGAAAGAGAAGCACCAGGAAGATATTGCAGCCATCCAACTATACCTACAGAAACGGTGGCAGGTGTGATAGCGGAGAGGACTCCTTTGACGAGACCTACCACCATGAATGAATTTTATTTCATGAGCTCAGACCTGGAACTTTTCTGACAAAAGTTGTATTTGCATATAAACCTCCTTATGTGAGCTCATAGAAGTTTTTATCAAAATGGTGGTAAATTATGGAAATTTACTGAAGTTTGTCGGCTTATAAAACTAAAGCAACAATGTGCAAGAAAATATGCATTGTTTTCTTGTAATGATTGAGAATTGTAATGTCATGGATACATCCCTTTGAACTGTAACATAATTTCATGAATTCCAAGAAAAAACAGGACTTTGAACGCGGTTAGATTTTTGACTCTTGGGAACACATCCTATGATGAGGAGATTTCTTCTGTCATGGCTGCGCAAAAGGCATCCACAACACACAACATTATAGGTCAGAAATTGTGACCCATGATTAATATTTAATGAGAACAACGAGAATCAAAAGGGTGAGTATCTTGTTTAAGGGGACAGTGGACCTTCAAACCTAACTTTTTTTGTTTTGAATGGATTTGCTTGAAATTTGAATATGTGATATGTGATTAGTACCATAGATATGTAAAAGTGGTTAAAATTTAAATATGAAATATTAATAATTTATGAATTATTAATTATATACAAAAATTGGTTTCATTAAAAATGTTCCATGCGCATTTCTTTTGCATACAATATGGTAATTTTCATTTGCAAGATACCTTATAGAACTAACAATGAAACTTATTGCTTATTTTAAGCATTCATTAAAAATATAAAGAGAAAAAAATAATATTAGTGAAAACACCCTTTTTATTACGCAAAATACCTATAAATCTCTTTTCAAGTGCAAAATTTAGAAATTATGAGCTACGAAGCATGATTTTATTCAATAAGATTTATTTTATATACATTTAAGTATATAAAACTTAAATTTCAAAGCAATACGATAATTAGATATGCGCCTGGAGCAGTTTGAATATTCGTTTGACATGAAATTTTTTATTTTGAGAAAACCACATTTAAATTTATTGCTATTAGTAACCACATAATATCTAAACCAAATACAAATGCCTATAACTAGGAAAGTAATCACATAAATTAAAAGTTCTTTTTTCAACACATTCCTACTCGTCAGTAGTTTCACAATTCAATAAAATAGAAAAAAATCGAATTTTTGGACAAATTTCATAATTTTGAAAGTCTACTGTCCCCTTAACCACAGCCTCAAAAGGCACTCAAACGACACAGTGTGAGACGAGAAATTTACCGTTGTTGAGTTGCAATTCTTAAACCTACCCCTCTTCAAAAATTTTTGTCAGAATTTTTCATAAGCTGTCTTCTGAATTTGTAAGATCGTTTTTCTTGTGGCTAACAAATAAACCATTCAGAGTCCTCGGATGTTGTGAAGGATTTCAATTTTCCATAGTGGTTTTAATATCTTTTTTTCCCCCAATTTATCTCCAAAATATACCGGGTGGTTATAATTAAACTTTCCCAATAAACGGCATCCTACAGCGCAAACGGGTGAACGGAATGCACCGAAATTTCGTATATGGGCTATACACGAGATGCACTCACGGAATTTCGAAAAAAAAATTTAGTTCCAAAATGTCCATTAGAGGGCGCCTTCTCGGGAAAAACATGAAATTTAACATAATAAACGACCAAAACGGAATACATAAACAATATTAACAATCCAGAACAAAAATTATGAGTAATAAAATGTAAAACCAGGTAAATGCGCCGGTTCTAGAGAAAAAAATCTCGAGATTTGCATGCGTGCAAAGAAGTGGAAGCGTTATGCAAAACAGGTCTAGGTATAAAATATTTGCAGAAGTTGTCATGTTTTATTTCGATGTTTCCGGCTGTCATGATGACGGTATCTTTTATTGACGGTATCTTTAGTGCGTTATTGGTAAAGATGTTTCACGAAAACAAGGGTAATGCTTCTGCTGTGGTTCGTTAATTTCTTCGCATAAAAGAACTGCGGCGTGTACCAATGTCTACTAAAGGTGTCCGGACCATGATTGAGAGATATGAAGACTGTGCAACTCAATTGTTTTTTCCCTCAAACAGCAAAGGCGTACTGTTATTTATTTCCTTACCATTATTTAATGTGGTTCGATAACAAGGTGTTTAAAAACTAGTCAATAAATGTTCAAGTTGTTTATGTATTCCAATTTTGTCGTTTATTTTGCTACATTTAATGTTTTTTCATGAAAAGCGCCCTCTGGAGGACATTTTGGAACTAATTTTTTTTTTCGAAATTCCGTGAGCGCATCTCGTGTATAGCCCATATACAAAATTTCGTTGCATTCCGTTCACCCGTTTGCGCTGTAGGCTGCCATTTATAGGGGAAGTTTAATTATAACCACCCGGTATATAGAGAATCCAAAATATCATGTCAGTACTATGTACTATATATACAAGGGTGTTTCAAAACAGTATCAGGCAACTGATCGTAGCTCCTGAAACATAGTCCTCTCGAACTTCTGTGCAGGTAAGTTTCATTCTTACTGAAGATGTTGATAAATGGCATAGCATTTTTAATCGGAGACTACGAAAAATGGCGTGGTCTCAGCAGCTTGCTCCGTAGATGAGCTGCGAGCTGTCACCAGATTTTTGTGGTCGGAATGTCTGAAGTTGACGTAAGGATGCTGCAAAAGCGTCAATATCTGCTGAAAGCACGTCCAAAGACATTTCTTTTCCCAATAGCGCCCTTTACAGGCACGTTCTTTCGCGAGTGCTTGGAGCGTACGGGATTGCGAGCACGCTCCAAGCTCTCGCAAAAGAGCGTACGTGTAAAGGGCACCTTTACACGAACGCTCTTGGAGTGCTTGGAGCGTACGGTATTGCGCACGGGAAAACTTGCAGTACGCTCCAAAGCGGCTTTCCCTTCCTCCCCGACACCTTCACACGTGCACTCAATCGCGCGGGATCGTGGCTTCACGCGGGAAAGAACGTACGTGTAAAGGGCGCTATTGAAATAAACAAGTGGCATGTGATAATATCAGTAGTGAATGGAGATTAAAATTTAGACGTAAGGACTTCGAATCTGGTATTTAAATGATTGAGTAACTAATCAAACCCATCGATGATAACAATATCATTTTTTATCTGTTAAAATATTGACGGTAATCTCATTAAGTATAATTTTTAAAACTTAAAAAAATAAAAAGAATTTTTTCTTGCTACACCTTAAAAGATTTTACTACGATCATCTGGTCTTAATTTCTGACGTTTTTTTAAATCGTCTTACGAATCAAGCAGCTCCAGTTAGAAAGTATTTATCGTACCATTCAATGAGTGTAGTTTGCACTTTCCTTTTTCAAAGAAAACTAAAACTCGAAATTCAAATTATACTTAGAAAAGGGAGCATTTGAGGTATATATATGACAAAATCAATGTTACAACTAATCTATCAAAATTTGCTCATTACTAATTTTTTTTAAATTATAAGCTTTTCTTTATTTCTAAGCAAATTTCATTATCACAGGCAATTTGGTTTCAGAATGTATTTTAGAAAACACATTTTCGGGCCAAGACAAGAAAATTTTACATACGTGAAGACATTGAGATCGTAGAGGATTTCTCATCAATCTGGATTTTAAAAAAATGACTCCATTTTCATCTACTTACTCATACGTTCGCTCACATACATAAGTTGAAATGATAGATCAGAGTCATCTACGCATTTCAGTGTTGTAAAAAAATGTGTGGCACATCATCAAAGGAATTCATGTTACGCGATGTCTTATTTATTCTTTTTGTAGGAAACGTATTATGAAAATATGTCCCGGTGCCATAAAAATTACAATTCCTGAATATTTCCCCAGTAATTTGCTAAAGTATCTCATTTGTTTTCTCGTTCTTTTGCTTTGAAATTTGGAGACACTTTTTTAGTTTTACACTTCCAAATTCGAGAAAATTGAACTGTAAAACGTACGGATCGACCTTCATTTCAAGAATATTTGACTGTTTGGATGGATGCCCATAATAGGGCCATATTATTTCGAACCTTTTACATTTTGTATGATTTAAAGTGCTATTAAGCATAAAGAAGAGTTGTTTTAAACTTCCACATTTTTAGCTACAACTTCACCTCTGTTTTCTGCAACACGAGTTTATTGCCCTTATGAACATAAATACATTTAATAGCTCAAACATGACAAAATGACTAGTTTATTCATTCAAAAACATACCATATTACTTGTCGAGATAATTTTGCCCGAGATCTCTCCGAAGTGATTGCAGTCCATTTTGAGACACATAAAATCTTTTTCTTTATAAGATCGACCCGACACTCTTCTTAATGTTCTTCAGAATTGTTATTATACCTTTAACAGACCTGTTTGCTACTTCGGATAAAATTTTATATATATATATATATATATATATATATATATATATATATATATATATATATGTCTGTGGCTTGGTACGAGAAGTGCCTAAGTCAGTTTTCTCCAATATGACTTTGTTTGCTTATGTCTCTTTAAAAAGATGTTATTTTCAATGTAAGAAATACCCAAGTTTGTACAATGGTTTAGAAAACACTTTTAAAGCATCGGACAGAATTAGGTCTTTCTTACATTGAAAATAATATTTTTTTAAAGAGACATAAGTAAACAAAGTCATCTTGGAGAAAACTGACTTAGGTACTTCTTTACCAAGCCACAGATATATATATATATATATATATATATATATATATATATATATATATATATATATATATATATATATATATATATATATATGTGATAATATTACTAACTACCTATAATCGCCCATTCTGTACTTCATCTTTGTCCTGGTAACCCCTCCTTCTTGTCTTGGCGTAAACGCTTCGCCTTCCCACATACTAACTTCCTCCGCCAATTCTGGCAACCTCTCTGACCTAATTCTATTTTGGCGCTCTTTGCGGTAGACGCTGGACTGGCTCGAAGCGAGTAAGATGTGTTGCTTTACTGTTTAATAAATTAGTTTGTTCCTGAAGCTGGTTTTATTATTTTCCGCCACGATGTATGCTCCTATTTCATGAGATGTCCATCCGGACATTTCATATATATATATATATATAATCTCCTTTATCAACTGGATTGAACTCTCTCAGTTTACTGACGCCCATGATCTTTCTAAGCTGCATGCATATATTAGGTCTTTATTTTACGGTACTCAATTACATGACATGCTCTCCAAAAGCAGCATCTTTTTTAAGTATACGGCCTTATGCATTAAATTTTGGTCATAGGGAACTAATGGTGGTGCGAAAAATTCATTCATGCAGAAAGATATATTTTACTATTGTCAATAAGGTACAGTCACTCATTGGATATTTTCGAGTGGTCAAAAAAGTGTGGCATCCAGATAGTAGTCCAACCTTGGGCTTTAAGACTAGCCTTAAAGCCATCAGCCCTAAAATGCTACCTTTACACATACACGAAGCAATAGATTTTGCCAAGAAAAGTCACCAAAGATTTGTTCTTTGAAAACAGTTCAAAGAACTTTTTTCTGCATCCGGAGGAGTTTGGTGAGTTCAAATGAAGAAATGACGATGCCTTGACCAGATCAAGGGACTTTTCTTTCCTCATATCCCTCAAGGTCATCGGGAGTCAAGATTCAATAAAGTATTGCCGTGTAATGTGCGTTACGTCGTATTGTCTGAGAGGACGGTTAATCAGCTCCAGTTTCTTTGTGTTGAGCCTATATTCCACAACTCTTCTTGAATTATTGCTGTCGCTGAACCTGGTACGACAAGTTTGGCAAAAGCTGTAGTAGATGAAGCCTGGGTGCACCACGAAAAGGTTTGCTACGTTACACCCCTTTCTGAATAAATAAATAAATAGGAATTCCTATGGAGATCGCCAGACTTTTCGTGACGCATTGTTACTCTATTTTCTTCGTTAGCATTTCTATCATTTTACCTTATCCTCAACATGCATTGTATCAGGTTATGACACAGAATGGCGGTATAAAGCCTTGTTTTCAATCTACCGTCTGCGTATTTTTTCCTCGGATTAATTTGTTTTCCACCATACCATAGGTGTACCGTTAAGTTGTAGTTGGAAATGAGCATTGCTATGCCCGTAGACGAGGATTTTTATGTTCCTTTGTCTGTTGCAACAATAAAGTTCGCCAGGGTAGTACATGCGCGTCATATGCAATTTTGACATGAGTTTTTTTTCTCATCTTCAAGCTCAAAGTAAGTTGTTTCAATAGTTTTCGGGAATCACAGACGTCATCTTTCATTATATGAGGGCCAGTCATGATACCCTTTCTTCAGTTTAGAGCCGATTCCGAATGACTGAAAACAAGAATTCTACTGACATGATGAGTTTGAAATTCTTCTTTCTTGAAAAACTGTCCATTTCAGTTACTGTCGGTCTCAGTAAACTGTCATTCAGTCCAACTGCGTTTTACAGTAGTTATCTCCCTCATGTGAAAGCTTTTAATTTAAATATTCTTGTACTTACAAAAAAAATGAGCGGTAAAGCATCCATACTGAAACATATTAATTCACACTGCAAAATGAATACACTTTCAACTTCACCACGCAAAAATTCCTGGGAAGTTTCGCAAAACTTTTGCATTAAAAGAGACCTCGGCTCTAAAATACATATTCACCTTTGCCTCGCTTGCTTTCAAATTTTTAATGCAATCTCTTTTTCCGCAGTGGAAGTTTTAGTGGCGGCTCCGAGTAATAAACGAGCATATGTGGGTGACTTTTCCATTTTCTTGCTTCTTTCCAATTTTTCAGCAGACGCTGGGAGCCGCCTAAAAGCTTCGTAACAGCAGTTGGCGCGCTTTTGTGCCGTAATGAGATATCATTTCGGAGGTATGATTTTCTCTTAAAGATGAAAGTTAAGTGATGCTAAAGATTTTTGTTGTGCGAGAAGGCCCCGAAAGTAAGTAGTTCTTTCTCCAAGATTTCTCATTTTTACGACGGTCCTAAAAGGTAACCGTTTGTTTGTTTAATCCCGCTGTCTTAAGTAAGTGTATGCTTGCAATAAATAGTTTAAGTCTGGAATTTTCACTTCAATGTAAATCTCATTAAATCCCATGTTTTAATACAAAAATGTAAAATATTTTCAATTTTTAATGAATAAGTCATATCAGCGTCGTATAAGTAATCTATGCCTTAATGACCACGTAAATTATACTGAAATAATCGAAATTATAACTATATCGAACGTAAGGTTAGACATCGTTTGAGGACTGTTTCAGTGTATTCATAAACTCGTATACAGGTGCATGCAGACGTAGACAAACATCCTAATCAAAAATCATTGACACATAAACTCACATTGGCTACTTTCAATAAATCCAGCCATTATGGTTGTCCATATAGGAGCTTAGATCCCCTAAAATTAAAAATACATAAAAACTTAAATCCTTATTTAATGTCGGATCACTGTTATTAAATTATAGGGTGAACCCCTCTGAGGAATAACAACACTTTACTACTAAAGTAAATTAAAATTAAATTAATCAAATTACGTAATGGGTGGTAGTCATGTATTTCATCGCAAAGCACAGGTATTCAGCTGGTATTATATATATATATATATATATATATATATATATATATATATATATATATATATATATATATTGACATAGCGGAAGCCAGTGTTCTTATCATCGGATTAAGGTTCAGGGAAAAAAAAACAACGGCCGTAAATAATCATCTGGCGTGACGACAGAAAGACAAGGTACTTTATTTTCACACATATAGACAGAAATCAGAACATTATCGCAATGCTGATCTTAGCACGAAGCTAAACAGAACACAACCGTCTTATTTCGAATCAAAACTAATTCTACAGAAAGATAAAACATTACTAGGAGTTGCCATTCTATGAATACAAAACTATCAAAATTACGATTACATTGGACTGACATCTAGGGGCAAAAGAATAAACTATAAGTTTTATCAAACATATATATATATATATATATATATATATATATATATATATATATATATATATATATATATATATATATATATATATATATAAATAAAAATCAATAATCCAACAGAGCTAGATAATTATAAGAAGAATGCAGACAAAAAACAAACAGAAATCAAGCACTCAGGGCTCCACGCATCAGAAGCAAGATTCTGTAGTAGTACCGGAAATGAAAATAATAGCAATAATAAACTTACATAAATTATGTTAATAACGTTATACAATCTTATTTATTGCAACTACTTTAACTGTTATGACTCTTTGAATTTCACAAGAGTCCCTTGCTTTTACAGCTGCATTAAGTCGTGGAACACTTCTTTTTTCAATTACAGCGTGTATAATAGGGTGGAGCGAAAAATCAAATTTTGCCAAATTCTTTCCTAATAGCGAAAATAATTTGACCCAACCGTTCAAAAAGCGTATCCTAATATATTTTTAATTTATTTTGAGTCTATCTACCGGCGCATTTGATTTGAATTTCTACAAATCTGATTCAATTTCTCTTTGCAATATCATTTGTAACCGCGAAAGAGCGAGAAAGCAAAAATCAATCAAGTAGCCAAAGAGCGTTTTTTTTTGCAATCATATATGTGTGTTCGGGTCAGTGTCCTTGGGCGGTCATTACTCTTCTGCCCCTGCGCATGTGCAAGCACACCTGCCATACACACTTCTTTGGTCAGAATCAGTGATTTTCAACGATTATTGTTCACAGTTCGGTCGTAACTAGAGTTTCGTTTGCTAATTGTTACAGAGTTGAATATGGATAAAACAAGGAAAGCTTCTAGTTCTTGTATTTTTGGCAACATTGAAGAGGTGAAAGTTAATACGTTACATAGGTATAAAAAGGTCATGAAATTTTATAATTTTGTAAGATTTCAGCTAAAGCTTAAATCGGACTCGAAAGGGAGCCAGCTGTTTTACAAATTGCTGCGGGGAGAATCGAAACTATATGGCAAAAAGCTTCAAATCCAATCGTATCCCACACCCGCATTACACAGTTGATAAAAGCTTACCATTCGAAATATAAAAAAATGATAAAATCTTGGAAACGATTGACTGACGATAAAAAAGATTTTCCTACCCGTAGTAACAAACTATTTGATATCTGTTCTTCTAAGTGCAAAGATTTTCTACAATGTAAGTGTTCAAAAGGAACAAAAGTAGCAAAAGAAGAACAAACTTTTTGACTGATCAGAGGACTGAAAGAAAAATGATTATTGGTGGTATAGACTTTTCACAAAAGAAAAAAATTCAAAAACGAAATGGTAGAAATAGGAAGTTAGAACTATATTATGCTTCTGTGACAAATAGAGAGAAACACAAGAATACAGAACTTTCTCCACGAAGCTCTGTTATACCGGACGAGTCAGAAGATACAATTGATATAGGAGATAATTTAGACCCGTGATCTTCAAATCTCCAAGTGCCCCAGAAAAAATCAAATCTCAGCTTGCCGTCTTTGTCAAAAACATGTGATCGATATGGCCTATCTGATAGAGCTGGTGCAGCAATCGCGTCTGCAGATCTTCATGACATTAAATCAGATGTCGAAATAATAGACAGATCAAAATTGCGCAATGAGAGAGCAAAAGAACACACAGAAATATTAGCTAAATATCGAGTTTTTAGTTTTCTAGCTTTATTCTTTGACGGCAGAAAGGATAAAGTTTTAACGATAGTGAAAAAGGGTGTCAAAAAATACCGCTAAGTGATGGTAGAAGAACACTTTTCAGTTATCAAGGAACCAGACTCTGTTTATGTCGGCTACGCTGTCCCAAGTACTGGGACAGCTAAAAGCATAGAACTTGCTATATGTGACTTGCTTTCTTCTAAAAACATTTCAATGAGAGAAACTGTAGCGGTCGGATGTGATGGAACAGTTACAAATACAGGAAAAAAAGGTTTTGCTATGTACGGTTGTTAGAAAAACGCTTGAATCAGCCTTTACAATGGATCATATGCCTTTTACACACGAATGAATTGCCTTTAAGACACCTGTTTTCATTCTTAGATGGCGAAACTTTCTTTTCTGGTACTATTGGAAGATTACTAGAAAAATGTGAAAACAATCAGGTTGTACAGTACGAAAAGATAGAAAGCATGTTGCCGGATATTCAGTCGGATATCATCAGAGATCTAAGTTTGTATCACCGTTTTTTGTATGATACTGCATCATCTGTAATAAGTGGCGAGTGTTCTTCCGATCTAGCAAACAGAGCTCCAGGAAAAATGTAGCATACTCGATGATTAACGAAAGCCAACAGGATATTAAAGGATATTTCGACGAGAAAACCTTTTGAAAATCTTAAATATCTTGCCACGTATGTAGCTAGAGTTTACGTGCCTGTTTGGTTATAAACAAAAGGAAGTGAAAAGATACCTTTTCTAAGATTTCCATGTAATAACCAAGCAGTAGAACGTTCAGTAAAAACACTAATGGAGGTTTCTATGCAGGTATGTCATAAAAAGTCCAGAGAAGGTCTCATGAATTCCAAAATTGAGTCACGAAAATTGATGCCCAAATTCGACCCCAAGCGTGATTTTAAAGTATCCCTTGACTAGTTTTATATATGTTTTATGTTTTAAGTGAAGCTTGTTTTATTAAATTAGTAATCTTTTGTTCCTTGTGAGTCGTTTTATTCTTAATAACTAATTGTTTATATAGAATTTAGAACAATATCCTCGTTCAAGATTCATCTGTATGCCAGCAAAAATGTAAATTTTCAAAGCAAATGCGCCGGTAAAAGGAAAATATTAATAAAAAAATTGCAATACATTTTTGTTCCTCTATATGTAGGTCAAACTTTTATCACTATTAGAAACGAAAATTTGAAAAAAATCTTTTTTCCCTATACGAGCGCTCCACCCTAGTGTATAACCTTGCCCTCCACTTTCCGAATGAGTTGCAGCTGCTTCTCTCAGCGACATTTCTTGAGAAGAAATCTCATCTATGGAAAGTAACTTTTCTTTACAAATTACGAGCTGATTATGGGTATAAAGTTGCTTAAGGACACTATTTTCGTTTGCTAATTTATAAAAGTCGGAATCTTCTATTCCAACAACAACCAGCAACACATTTTGGGCGTCGCATCTGTACGACCACGGTCGATTAGGGACTCGCATTCGTACGGTATCGCCAATTTGAGCAGAAATAAATTTATTTTTGAGGTTCGTAACTTTTTTGTTGCTTGCAGTAGAAGATTCTCTTTCGCGGCCGCTCTTTTTATACAAACAAATTTGTGTTGTTCAGTCAGGCCTCGATACGAAGACGTGGTAGATTGCAGCTCCCCTTCAATATTTTCCATTGGAATATGGTTTTTGGTGTGGTCACTGCTCAAATTTTCTTCAAAAGTATTAACAATTTTTTCGAGCTGTTCTTCGGTTTCAATATTTGCGATTAGCTCGCCAGGCAGAGACGACGATGCTATGCCTCTTTTGGGCTTAACGCCAAACAGGGCCTCATAAGGACTTCGGTGTATTCCTTCGTGGCATGTTGTGTTCTTGGCAAATTGAACAAAGGGAAACCATCTGACCATCTGACTTATTTGCATCTTTATCGTTCCTCCATGCAGTTTGTGAGGCATTGAATCAAAATCATTCGCCCTTCCGGTTAAAGTAAATAGCCGTTTAGGTTAAATAATTAAAAAGAACGCGAATGCAAATGAGCAGCGCTTTTCTACTAGATTGGAAACCCCGAAGATAACGGGGCCAGGTGATGGCTGAATGGCTAGGGTGCTGGCATTCAGTTTAGATCCTGTGGGTTCGAGTCCCACTGTTGTTATGGATATTTGTAGCCGTTCAGAATCGGCTTCGGATTCGGTACCGACCGTTCCGAATCGGTAGGTCCCGGTCTAATTAGATCTCGTGTAGCAAAAAGGTGACCGTAGCGCTCCAAACCAAATCAAACCAAACCAAACCGTAGATAACGTACACGACAGTCAGGCGAGAGACGCCACGAGGCGAGGCTGGACGGAAAATTTGAAGAAGTAAAGATCGGTTTGTCGTTCAGTTCGAGTACAGTAGCTGGACGTAGCCAAGTTCATCGAAGGCTTTTTGGAGTTAGTTACCGTTCCGGTGACCTGGTGATCCCCTTTCAAGTAGTCGAAAGTGAAGACAGAAAGGTTTGTGAGGTGAATTTACAATTAGTGGCGTGGCTGATTTCTGGCAGGTTTTCTGCAGTACATGTTAATTTTCACGTTGCCTGCTAGTAATGAGTTCTGTGTTTATGCTACCCAATTGTTATTGCTAAAAAATAGATTTTAGTTTAAGGAACCTCGTCGTGTATCTCGTTTGTGGCGAGTTCATTATTTAACTAACTAACACACACACACACACACACACACATATATATATATTCCCAAAGTAAGGGTAAAAAACAATTGAACTTCGCAAGTTAACATATTCTGTATATCCTGATTGGCCCTTTCAACTGAGCCTTATGTTTGACAAAGACAAGGATTTCCGTGGACTATCTTAACATCTTCCCACATAGCGCATAGTTCGGATATGACTCGATTACAGAATTCCCTACCACTATCTGAATATATACCATTATCTGATTATGCAATATATCTGGGGCGCCAAATGTTAAAAATGTTTGAAGAAGGCGATGCGCTACTTCTTCAGCTGTCTTAGATTTTAAAGGTCGCAACTGGTCTGGGATAGGGAATGCAGAACCAGACCCAAAATTCGCCGGGTTTCGGTTCTCAAATTTTTCCAGAACCGAGTACCCGGGTTGGAATAATGAATGAACCCCAAAACATTTGCCCCATAAACATTAATGACAAAAACTATATTTATTTATAATGTAAATAACTTTAGCTTCTTGTGTCAGTAAAAAATATGCTTCTTATTAATTTATTTTAATTAACCAAAGGCGTTAATGGAGGCATTTGTCTCGCGACAAATGCCATCGCATTAGAAAAAAAATTAATTTCATTTTTATTTAGAGTAATAAGTCCAAAAACTCGAAATTGCCGAATTCTCTGTGAAAATTTCATGTTTTTGTTTTCAATTTGCGGTTAGATTGGACATTCGTGTAAGTCTAAATTGCATCATTTTAAATAATACTATAAATACAATCTATTTTTGGCGTTTATAACTGCAATAAAAAAAGTTCTTTTCAAACAATTGTGGCGGAAATGGTGGAAACCTTTTGGAAAATGTGTGTTTTTGAAGTTTAAGAGCACATTATACTAATATATTTTAGAATTATACAAAAAAGCGCACATCGTTACATTGGAAATTTTATTTAGAATATAATATAATGCACTTTATAAAAAAATTTTGCATTTTGAAAACAATTGTGCGTCTTGAAGTAGGAGAACGTAAATTTCCTAGTTTGTCGATTTCCGGTAGTACTTTGTTGGGAGGTCTTTTGCTGCAATGACAGCCCGACAATGACGTCCAGTGGAGTGAACCAATGACTTTAGTTCATCAGGCTATGTATAACCTCATACCATGATTGTATAGTTGCTTCTATTAGTTATACTTTATTGTGTGGTTTCTTCTTGCTAACAAGTTTCTTCAATCGACCCTAAAGATTTTCGATCGATTTAAGGTCAGGGCTATCGTCTGGCCATTCTAGCAATGGGATATCATTTTTCTAGAACCCCTTTTTACACCGAATAGAAACACGCCAAGCGCAGAATCCTGCTGAACCTGAAAGTCTCATTTCCACGGAAGAGGTCATATACTGACGGCATTAATTTTAACTCAAATGCGTCACTGATGTATTTTCTGCTATTCAAAGCGTCACTGAACACAAAAGTTTGCCCATGCCTTTTCCTGTCATAGATCCCAGCAGCGTAACACTAACTGGAGGCTTTAGAAGCTGGAATTGTGCACTCAGGTAGCAAATCATTTAAAATGCTTTTAATGACATATTTTTTTCCATTACTACCAGATATGGAGATGCTGTTTTTGTCACTCCATATGACCATGTTTCATGGTTCTTCTGTCCAATTAATATGTTTTTTAGCCCATTCTAACCTGTTCGGTATTTTTTTAGAGAGACAAAAGCGCATTTCCCTTAAATTCTCGGTGTTTTACAAAAAATTTTCAAGTTTTTGTCCAACAGTGCTGGTACTTATGTTTATACCAATTCACGTAAATCATTTTAAATTGTCTAAAACGATTTTCTTATGACCTTCAAACACAATTTTTTCATTCTTCTATCTCCTCATAATACTGTGAATCTTTCCCTGCCTTTACGAGTTCAGTTTTGAATTGACTGACTCTGTTAATACACTGCTGGCCACCCAAATTGCAACACCAAGAAAGATAAGAGATATCACAACAAAATTTATATTGCAGATAACATGTTGACCAAGTATCAAATGATTAAATTTATAGACTTCTGTGAAGTATGGTTCCTGCCAAAATCAGTAGCCAAAGTAGCCGCCATTGTTGGAGATCACCGCTGCCACACGCCTCGGCATTGTTTCAAAGAGACTTTGGATGAGTTCTTGGGGTACAGCAGACCAAGCAGCTTCCACACGTTGCCAAAGTTGATCTGCTGTGGCAGCTGGGGATGGAATCTGGGTCAATCGTAGAGCAACCATGGACCACATGTTTTCTATCGGCGAAAGATCCGGAGAGCGAGGCGGCCAGGGAAGCAATTCAATCTGGCGACTGACGAAGAACCGTTGGACAATGCGTGCCACGTGTGGTCGCGCATTATCCTGTTGAAATATGGCTGTGTGGCCCTGAAGGTAAGGAAGGACAACTGGCTCCAACACCTCGGAGATGTAGCGCTGGCTGTTTAAAGTACCGGCAATGCGTACTAGAGGTGTGCGAGAGTGATATTCAATACCGCCCCATACCATAATACCCGGTGCAGGACCAATGTGGCGGTGCATAACGCAGCTGTTCAGCATCCTCTCTTCACGGTGTCTCCAGACTCGAATGCGACCATCGTGGTGTTGCAGACAGAAGCGTGACTCGTCAGTAAAGACAATTTCATTCCATTCTGCTTACCACATCCTTCTGTCATCGCACCATTGGCGGAGGAGACGTCTGTGGTTCTGCGTCAAGGGTAGACAAAGCAATGGACGTCTTGCGGACAGACCACTCTGCTGTAAACGGCGTCGAATGGTACGCGCAGACACTGGATGATGCGTTACAGACTGCATGTGCTGTGCTATGGTTCGTGATGTGACTGAGCGATCCGTCACTGCCCTGCGCACAATTTGCTTGTCATCACGTGAAGTGGTGCGCTGAGTGGTTGCGATCGAACACGCCGGTCCGTCGTACCCTCCTGCATCCAACGATCACATATCCGCATTACAGTTGTTTGGTTTCGTCCAACACGACTACCGATTTCCCTGAAAGATAATCCACAATCTCGGTAGGCCACTATCCTTCCTCTGTCGAACTCGGATACTTGATCAAAAGATGATCGCTGTTTTCGACGAGGCATAATTGATCGTTTTTTTGAAATTCTAATCATTTGCATGTCTCACCTCCGCTAATGCATGTTGTAAATTTCATGTTATTTGCATGTTTCCTTCAGGGTGTTGCATTTACAGTGGCCAGCAATGTACTTATTCCACAGATTAGAAATTCTTCCCGTGGTTATATTTCCACCTACCTTTCTTTTGATTTCTTTGTAAGTTTTACCTTCTTCACGTAAGTTAAGTGTTTTACACATCTTTCTAGGTGTCCATTTAACTCTTTTTACTTCGCCTGTCATCCTAAACAAGTTATTCACCTTACTTTAAGGGGAGTGGTCACTTTTACGTACCTTTAAAAGTATCATTTTTAGACCTATGTTCGATTGTATGTACTACTCATGATTTTTGCTTGATTTACATGAAATTTGAGAAACTGCCTAACATACTGTTTATTATATACATACAATATTTCAAGGTAATTGAAAAATAAAAGGATTTCTTATCCATGAAAAGTGAATAATTTTTTTAAAAATCGAGCATTTTGCAGTCAACTGCTGCGCGCATTCTGTCAAAATAAATTATTAAGGTACAATAATAATTGTTTACTATATGTGATTACAATACTTTAGGCAACAATATCCACCAACATTATACTAAAATATATTAAAAAATTTTAGTACGTGCTATTTTTAATTAGAAATTTCAAAAATGCCTGAATAAAAGCTTATAAAAAATTCTTTAAAAAAATTAAAATATGTTAAGGTTAAAAATGTTGGTGGATTTTGTTGCCTGAAGTATTGTAATCACATATAGTAAACAATTATTACTGTACCTTAATAATTTATTTTGACAGAATGCGCACAGCAGTTGACTGCAAAATGCTCGATTTAAAAAAAAATATTCACTTTTTATGCATAAGAAATAATTTTATTTTTTTAATTACATTGAAATATTGTATATATATAATAAACAGTATGTAGGCAGTTACTCAAAACAATTCATGTAAATCAGGCAAAAATTATGAGTAGTACTTACAATCGAACATAGGTCAAAAAGATAATTTTAAAGGTACTTAAAAGTGACCACTCCCCTTAAGAAATTGCAACGAAAAGAGCATAAAAAATAGAGACTAACTTAGTGATAATGAAACAACTTAATAGCATGTTTTGCTATCAATTCTGCTTGCAATAGATGTGAGCTTACTCATGCTACCACCTTAATGGATCCATTTTGTGGCATCGAAGCGCCTGATTGGCTCTTGGAGCAATCACTCCTTATGGCCAGTTTTGAGTGTAAGAAATCCCCTCTCTTTACAGAAGAAAGTTTTGTTTGTCTTCCTGCCTATATATAGCTGAAACATTTTATGTACCGTAAGATTGGGTCACTTTGGGACAGTTTAAAGTTTTTCTGTGCCAGCCGATCAGTTTTAAAAGCAGCCCAAAACGAACAATTGCAAAACATCGGTACATCCGTTCCTTACGTAGTAGTGCATTGCGCTAACCCCGATCTTTAATTACTATTGAGAAATTAAAGTCAAAATGTGTCACAAAATTTCCCCGCTGAGTGGACCTACTTTGTGACACGTGTTTTCGCCTTGAAATCCAGGAGGAAAAATTATTTGACACAAAGTTAGACGGTAAAACGCTTATCAAAAGCTTGACACACAATTATATATACCTATTACAAATATTGGATTAATTTATCTATATCTTTGACATCAAAGAGACCTCGGGTGCCCAGGGAAGCCATCAGTTCTTTGAGAAGATGAGGAAATTCGTCTTTCGGCACATTCTGCTCCTTTGGGGAGTTTTTTTCCAGATAGTCAATACTTCTTTCTCTCCAGTGGTATTTTAGAGGACGGGAAAATGCAACATTGAGCGGCTGGAGGAGGTGGGTCGATTTTGTGGTTTATTTCGTGACAGTGTCAATGTGTCACAAAGTAACTCCGTCACCTTTCGATATTTTGGCTATGTTCTCATCTCTCTCGGAAATATCCCTACACAAAAGTTTCATTGCTCCCCAGTCTAACCCACATTTTGACAATAAACAATAATTACCTGTGGTAGTTGTTTGTATAAGATGTTAGCCTTCAGCACACAAAGTTTCCGAAGTTTGAGTCAATAGCTCGACAACAGGTTTGAGCAATACACTGGCCAGCGAAGACAAATGGCGCTCAGAAGCTTCGGACACTGGCCACTAGCTGTTTCTGTATGTCGGATAAGCTATTGGCGCTGTTCTTTATCTTCCTGGTATCACGGGCGAGGCGCAAGATCCAAAATACGAAAAAATTACAATGTGTCACGAAGTTACCACTGCAGTCCCAAAGGTAATAAAGGTAATACATCGCGGTAAACTTTCCAGTGATGTCTAGCATCGTTGAATTTTCTTTAAAAATAATAAAGTTATAGGGAATTAAACCTTAGAAATACACATCTTATAAAGGGTTTCCACAATTTTGGCCACTGGTGTAAATCAATAAAAGCAAGTGACAGTCGATGGCATATCTTTTGACAGAACCTCGGTGCTGAGTAGGGGGATATAGTAGTTATAAATAATCAAACTCCAAGTGTTGAAGGCATGACAAATGAAAGTTTTTTTTATTATTGCTGTATTTAACATAAACATAATTAGAAGCTGTACGGTTTAACCCAATCCACTTCACTGCCAGCACTCTGTTTTCAGTTTGATATTTAAGGTCAGGTCGTTGAGCATATGATTTCCTGCGATGCTCATTAACATATCTGTTCCTTTCGGCGACTCCTTTTCTCCGACGGCGAATAATTGATTAGGCTGGTAATTGATTTGTTTGTGGAATTAATTATGAGTAGTGTACCCTTTTGAAGTTTTAGAGCCGCTGCTCTAAGACGCTGAAATAATGAATTTTGAAGCAAATGGAATTCGCTTATTAATAATGAACGCGCGAGCCGCCAATCAACTTTGCGGGGATGTCTTGAAATTTTAATTCGGTAATTACGTTTGAAACCGTCGAAGAAAACTGCTCGGAGTTATGGAACGTTTCTCTGCCCGGGACCTCGAACTCGAAACAACGTTCCTCTCCACCCTTGGTAATCTCTGATTGTGCACGGATTCAAATATTGTTTTCACTTATTATCCGTTTCAACATTGAACATATTTTAGAACCTGATCTTTCTGAAAGATTTTTTGAAGTATTGTTTAATGAGCCCCCCGCCCACAGATATCGAAGTTAGAAAGTGTAGGAACAGGAAGCAAAGAATGCCTAGAACTGCATAGTAGCCATACAATCCTGAAATAGGAAGAAGTTTAATTATTTCTAGAGCACCCTATTAGCTTAAACGTTTAAAACGCCGATTTTGGTGAAAATTTAAAAAAAATCTATTCCTTTATTCTTAAAGAACGTGAATGTCTGTTTCAAAATCTGTTTTTATTTTTTCTTTATGATCATTAGAAATGGAATGCGAGCGATTTAAATAAGAGCAGTAGCAGTCCATTTCAAGACAAATGAAAACTTTTAACTGTTTTTAACGTAGGATTACGTTCCTCAATAAAGGTCCTCCGGAAAGGAAAATTTCAGACCGTCCGTATCTCGCAAGATATAATTTTGGCAGCACGCCAAACCTAGTCTGTATCGCTTGGACAAGCAGTAAACAGTTAAACAGGAAAGTACCAAAATGCATCAAAATTTTGAAATGCATATATGTATATATGTATATACGCACATATATATATAGATACATATATACATAACTCATACATACATATATACATAACTCATACATACATATATGCATACAAAAGAGGTAAGTAACGATAAGTAATCCTACGTTAATTACCCGCGGTAGTTTCGTTAGAAGAGACTACCTGAAATTTGATTTCTAAAGAACTTCATTTTCATTCAAAATATGTACGAATATTGCTATAACTCACAACATAACCGTGATATTTCTTTGACATTTTCCAGGTATGTTTTTCATAATACTAAGAATGTAACGAACTACAGAACTGGCTCTAGGTACATTATGTGTTGATTGATCGAAGTATTTTTAAAATTATCTCATGAGAAATGACTGAAATTTTACATGTCATTGCATAAAATCATCGGTATTTTTTTAGATTTGAAAATAATCGGTTGGCGTTTAGTTCATTACACTCACGGGTGTCTTACGTGCATACAATAAAAAGAAATTAATGTTTTGAAAAGAAAAGATAAAACCTTTGTGCTCGAGGAATAAACAGGAAATCCAAAGTAAATAAAGCACAAATAGCAGTAAGATGCAATTATTTTGCATACGACCGTTTCGAAGCTACAAAGGAGCTTCTTCATCAGTGCAAAGAACTTAGTGGCAGCTCAAAAAAGCCTAAAACTAAGCGACTCGCTTAGTTTTTGGCTTTTTTGAGCTGCCACTAAGTTCTTTGCACTGATGAAGAAGCTCCTTTGTAGCTTCGAAACGGTCGTATGCAAAATAATTGCATCTTACTGCTATTTGTGCTTTATTTACTTTGGATTTCCTGTTTAAATTAATGTTATATGCATATTTTTTTTTTGTAGAGCTCGATCCGTTTATGTAGAAATTTGCTAAATATCGATCAAAACTTTTCGATTTTGCAATTATTTGTACAGTTATGGTCATTTTCCTATCTGATGCTTCGAAACACAGAACAAATAGTTCGGATACCTTAAGGCCAGGCGCCCACTGGCAACTTTCAATTTGGGCAACTAAACAGTTTAGTCACTTGAAAGTTGCCAGATACCTTCGACAAGCGCCCACTGGCAACTAAATAGTTGCTTTGCACTCAGTTTGAAAATGGATTTCGTGGAAGCTGCATGTATTTGTGCCCTCGCTCTACGGCGAAAACGTAAACAAAGCCACAGAAGATTTTGGGTTCATCCAATAATAAGTAGGAGATTATTTGACGGGCAGTTTTATAAATTATTTGAAGATTTAAGAGTACACCCAACAAAATTTTTCAACTACTTTCGGATGAGCGTTGAAAGTTTCGAGAACCTGTTGTTATTAGTGGGGCCCAGTATTTCTTACCAAAATACAAGATTACGTTTGGCTGTACCCCCGTAGGAAAGATTAGCTGTGACTTTAAGGCAAGAAAAAAGATTTTCTTAAAAATTTGAAAGTTCATTTAAATAAAATACATATTACAAACATGTTTTTGAAAATTCTTTTTTCGACTGTGCTTCTAGCAATAGTGGATTGCGATTGCAAGTTCAATTATGTAGAAGTTGGAGCATACGGTTTATCAAGTGATTCTAATATTTTTAAACAGTCAGCATTTTCAAGGTTGCCTGAAAGAAACCAATTAAAAATTCCAGAACAAAGTTGTCTCCCTAATGACGACAATGGAACGGCAATGCCATTTACTCTAGTGGGGGATGAGGCATTTGCTCTTTCACAGTTTGTATTACGACCATATCCCAGCAGAAATCTGTCCGTAAAACAACGTATCTTTAATTACAGATTAACAAGAGTCCGCAGACTGGTAGAATGTACATTTTGGAATTTTAGAAAACAAATGGAGAATATTCACAGACCTCTTTATACCAGTATTGAATTCAGTGAATCTGTTATTAAAGCATGCTGCATTCTACACAATTTTGTTAGAAAACATGATGGAATACGTTTTGAAGACACTATCTTTGACTGTTCATTGGAAAGAATCTCTACAGTTGGAGTAAGAGGCAACAATCAAGGTTTTGCGATAAGAGATTATTTTACATATTATTTCATTTCTCCTCAAAGAAGTGTTCCTTGGCAGTATGACAACATTTAATATAAAAGCTGTATATGATAAATGAAAAGAGTTAATATTAAAAAATTATCAACTTACTCTTTTAGTTCTTTTGTTTTTCCTCCAACTTATCCCAATTTTCAATGAATTGTTGACACAATTCCTCCCATAAAGTCTTCTTTAAATTTTTCTCAGAATATTTTTTCGATTTTATGTTGTATAAAGCTGGCAGTTTTCAATTTCACTTATAAATAGTTCAGTGTCCAGCGACATGTTTACACCGAGTACTGAAGCAAACTGGTGATCTTCAACTTTGCCAACTCCTTGTGAATCGGACTAGCCAAATACGCCCTCGATGATTTGCCTCGATCAGATCCATAGGCGTAGCGTTGGGGAGGGGGGGGGGGCACGTGCCCACCAACTTAACTTGAAATAAATTAAAACGATAATAGAAGTTCAGCTAAAATCGGAAAATTGTAGAAAAATTTTAAGAAAGTTTTTTTTTTCCGCTTTTTCAAACTAGGAAACTAAAGATTCCGATCATGTCTTTAGCCTTAACATAGTTTTTAACAATGATATGATCCATAGCAAAAATTCGATCCTATTTTTTTTTCTCATTTTATTTATATTATATTTATTTTTCTCATTGTATAACTTTTGAATACTATTCAAACATCAATTCTATTGTTATTCAATTTCAAAAATATCATATTTCATATTTTAAGGACCGTCGGGCAGTCAATGCGCGGAAGAGGACCCTAACTGAATTTAATTCGTGCAGCCCCCCAAAAAAGTCAGAAGCACGCTACGCCTATGATCAGATCTATTGCGAGCAACTAAATAATCACCAGTGGGCGCAGTCCTATCAAAACCAACGTGATCTATTTTCTCCGGCAACAGTTTCATCATCCAAAGAATAAAGCATGTTGGAATTTTTTATCTGCCGCAACTGAAAAATCGCCAGTGGGCGCATTACCGAAGGAATCAATGTGTTTCATTTTTGTGATTAAAAAGTTGCTTTGAAATAATCGCCAGTGGGCGCATAGCCTAACTCCCATTGGTAAAGTGTCATCGAAATTGGCTCCGGTTGCCTTGGCAGAGATCACTTTTCCTAAGGGTTTGAGTCATAAATGGGACGAATACTGGAATTCTTTCGGAACGTTTTCCTTTCTCAACAGGATCCAAATGACCTTGCCTAAGGCCCCTAGAAATGTTGCCACGTTTTCTGGCGTGCCCTTGGATAGGCCATATTGTCACCCAGACCTATATGGAAAGGTTCCACCTCATTGTGTGTCTGACGGAGAGAGAGAAAGTGGAACGCATCTTCTTTCTCGGTACCGGAGAGAACGGTTTTAGAAATATTTTCACTGCACTATGTGACTCACAATCCATTGGTCCCAGTTTTCCTATTTCTCTTTTTATTTTTTTTTATGTATACAGAAGACACCGTCACATTGGGGCTAATGGAAATCAGGAACATGTTATGTAATGTAGAACCTTAACCATAATGGTGACAGTAAATATGCAAAAACGTTGAACCAAAATATAGCCATGAATGTAATATGTAACTTACAATGCTTAAAATTGGCTTATACTTTTTTCTTGGAAAAAAGGGGGTATTATAGTCTTGACAAACATAGTGTATGTGTTTATCATATTTAAGAAATATTTAGCCGTAAAACACTGATAAAAAATAAATATCTGTAAATTTATCCTCACATTACCACGTAATCGCGTTAAGACTGAAAAGATTCTTAGTTTTATTGTTATACGACGCTTAACTGATTAATTAGGAACATTTACTTGACTTTTGTGCCTAGGAAGACATGCAGCTTCATATGCTTTTGGAAATTTTTACCATGTTTTTATTAACTCGCTTTCTTGCTTGTGTGTTTGTCCAGTACAAATCTTGCAATCGATTTTTAACTAACTTCCCGACTAGCTAGACATTTGAAACTTTTAGAATAGCTCAGAACACGAGAAAATGTATTCTTTTAATACTTTTAGCCATTTTGAATTCAGTTGAATTCAAGCAGAATTGAATTCAGTTGAATTCAGAATTGAATTCAGTTAATTTTGTTGTTTGAAAATTTCTTATAATTGCTCTCTTTATTACGCATTTCATCATTTTCTTTCAAGTTGATGGGATAATTCATCAAAAAAATTTTAAAAAAGTATTTATTAATACATAGAATTGTCAAGATTATATGATTCAACAGAAAAGTTAAAAACGTGATATATAAAGAGTTCTTTTTATCTTGTAATTATTTTTCCTTGTAATTATAACGGTTAATAAAAGAGTTTTCATTAAAAGAATTTCCTTTTAAAATTCTTTCCCTCGAATGTAACCATCTGAATTTGGTTCAGACAGTCTTGTCAAGGAAGGAGATATTCCAGTTTATGAATTTTAAAGATAGCGGATTAGTTGAAAAATCATCACTGTTTGTAGAAAGTAAAACAAACTAATGTTATTGGAAGAAAGTGAGCTTTATATTATTTTCAACTAACGGTTGGATTTTCAAGTTAAAATGTCCAAAACTGAGTGTAAAGTCAGATTTAAGCAGGAATTAACCGAAAATACACCGAGGAAGATTCTCAAAATGATGAGGTAATTCAACTGTCCGGATGATTAAGCTGAGGAAATGAATAGTCTGATAATTGATGACATTCCCTTAGATAGTGGAGATGAAATGACGGACTGTCTGTATCCTTTAAGTATTCGGAGACACGATTTACTAAATTTACGATTTACTTGTCTCCTAGAGATTGCTTTATACTATCAAAATGTGCATTTCTGGATTATTTTGATTTGTATAGGAATTTATCAAGTTCATTTCCTTTTCCGTTTCTAAATTTTGGGCCCATCTCGGATAATAAACAGATGGTTTTATTATCGCTATGGCCGAAGGATATTTGATGAAATATCAAACTAACGAAGCGAAACTGCATACGTTTACTACCCAGAAATTTGGTCATTTCATTTAATCCAATCTTAACTAAAATATTCTCATCCAAACTTATTACCAAGCGAAAGTTACTTCTCTACCCTTGGCACTAATATCTAAATTGAATTTTCTACCCCGGCTGTACTAGATTGCATTCGATTTTTTGGCGGGAAAGGGCCAACTCATACCAGTGTCGGATATTCCATGCTTGGAAAAAAACTTTCTTGACTCTCTTGATTCGGGCACTCTACGGTCATATATTGCATCATATACCTTAATTAGGAAGATATCTGCCAAAGTTTCTTTTGGTATGTCTTAGAGGCGATTTTTTGCCCAAATGTTTCTCTGATGACAGTCAGATTGTTGAAATCTTATCTCAAATGATACTTTACAGTGAGGTTTACGCACAAAATCTCAAAGACCGCTCACTAAGGCTGGATCTATGCATTTTCTACCACAATTCGCGATGGCTCTTTCCAAAGTGGTCTGGATGACTTCCATCTTTCGGTCATCGGACAGTTCGCAAAAGTTTAGCCGACCACTGCGTTAGCATACTCGGCAATTTAAGAACATCCATCGCAAGACATTGCGAAACAAGGTACCGTCAAACAAGATACATTAAAAGTACAAACTAACACATTAACCACTCCGTGGCAACAGTCCCCAGCCCGGAAGAAAAAAAATGGAGAGGTATTCCGTATTAGGAGTGCCTTTCCCTGCAGAAAACTCATTGGTTGAGCCATAACAGCTTCAACAGCGTTGGAGGCAATGTACACAATGTACGCAGTTTACTCAATGTACACAGTACATGTTCAAAATTAAGAGAATTTGAACATTTTGTCGAATTTCTGGAAAACTAATGGACGATTTTAATGAAATTTTGTAAGGATAAACAGTTATATACAAGAAAAAATTATACTATACAGCAATCATAGTACGCGCTCGTACTTGTCAGTTCGGCTCATCAGCGTAGGAATGTCCAAAACCCACATTGTAAGATCGAACATAAATTGACTCTGATATAGGGTATGGACCCCGCTCACAGTCATACAGATCTCACAGTGCATTGTTATACTCGAGACAGGGCAGTTTGATGAGTCCCTTTGGCAGTAGGGTCCCACTCCTGCAGCAACGTAGTTGTCAGCTCCTGGATGGTTCTCGGAGGGAGATGGCCAGCTGAAATTGCCCTACAAAGAGAGTCCCAGACATGTTCAACAGGGTAAAATATTTGTCTGGCCAATCCATCCGGCGAATATCCTCACTTTCAAGATAATCGTCGACTAGGTGAGCCTGTGTGGAAGAACGTTGTCATCCATAAAAAAAAGATCCAAGGGCCACCTGCGCCCCTGAACAGTCGAAAATAGGACTGTAAGATATTTAGCATGGTGCAGACAACATAAGCCTTGGACCAGACTTCAGTAGGTGTAATGTTCTCTTCAGGAGTCACGATGCAGCCTAGACACTGATTCCCAACGTACCATCAGCTGGAGAGAACGTGGGACCCGATAACTTTCTTCCAACATCTGAGAAAGGGGCCTCTATGGTATAGCAGGTGACATGGTCTGGGCAGGTATCGTGTTGGACGGCTGCGCACCTCCCCGTTTGTTCAACAAAGGCACCCTCATTGGTGAGAGGTATAGGGATGAGATCTCTCAGTCCTGTGTTCGACTTTTAAGGGGCGCAATTCGCTTTCGGCTCATTTTTATGGGTGACAATGCTCGTCCACATAAGGCTCACCTTGTCGACGATTATCTTGAAAGTGAGGATATTCGCCGGATGGATTGGCCAGCCAGATAACCAGACCGAAACTCGTCTGAACATGTCTGGGACTCTCTTAGGAGGGCAACTGCAGCTCGCCACCCCCTTTGAGAACCACACAGGAGCTGACATTTGCGTTGCTGCAGGAGTGGGAGACTGCTAGAGGGACTCATCCAACTACCTCATTTCCAGTAAATGGTCCAATTATGAAACTAGCTGTCATACCACACCAAACGGTGATTTTAGGAGAATGCAATGGACTGGGTAGATAACATGAGGGGTTTGTTTGAACCAAATCCTGCATGTATGGGTGTTGACATCGCCATTTAGGTAAAAATGGGCCTCATCTGTCCACAAAATGTTCCATGGCCAATGTTCGTCCATTTCCATTCGTGCAAGGAATTCCAAAGCGAAAGATTCTCTTGCAGCAGGATCGTTACGTTTAAGTTCTTGAACATGTTTGATTTTGTATGGGTACAACTGCAGCACTTTACGGAAAATTTTGTATACCGTACACCATGGTACGTCCATTCGACGTGCGACAGCACGTACGCTGCACGTACCGTGTGTGCTTTCCGTTGTTGCTTCCTCCACTGCTGATGCAACAGCATCCTCGGTTTCCACAGAAGCAGGTTTCTTTTCCCTCCCAGGTGCAACAGATAACAAACCCATGGCTTCAAACTTTGCCATCATTTTCCTGAAACCCTGCGGTGTCATTGGCCCTCGGCGTATTCCTCTTACTGAACGATACCTTTGCAAAGCACGCCGTTCATTGCTATCACATTCATAATAACATTTAACAAGAAAATCACGGTCTTGTATGGTTAGAGACATTGGCGATTCGTAACAATGAGAACTCTGACAAACAGGCTGACAAAAATCAAATGACGTGTAAAGCGCATCTGAATAAATCATTTGCTTCTTCCTGCAGTAAGCTAATTACAAGCCATCGCGGTTTTGCGTAACCCTCCAAACAATTGCGTTTTAGAAACGATTAAAAACGTTTAAAACCGATATCTTCATGTCTTACGGCCGAGTTCAGGCTCCAAAATTTACAAATTAGCTATCTGTAAGAAAACGATTTCCGGAATGCGCACACTTTGAATGGTAATTTTGCTTAGGTCAATGTTTCTTAAGGGTATACAAAATGTTAAACCCGTGTAACAAAAGGTTAAGTTAGATTCCGACCCTTATTTCGTTTAACAATATTGCATATAGCGCCATTTTACCGCTGGTGGTGAGTTTTTGAACTTTTTTTGGGGCGGAAAAGAAATTCCCATGACCTTCTTTAAACTATTACCAAGTTTGATAACATTTGGTCCAGTAGTTTTCCTTTTATGACCATTTCAAAGTGGAACTTTAATTATAACCACCCTGTACAATGTTAAGCTTTTATGCACTTGTAGACTGTTTCGTTTAGTACTTTTTAATGAAACATTTGAGTTTTATAGTAAAATTTTAATAATCCATTTCATATGCAATAAATTTTAAGGTTTTAATTATTTTCTATGAAATTTTTGGTTGGAAGAAACATGGGAATATGCGATATGAGGCAGGGGCGGGTCCAGTCCAGAGTTTTGAGGGGGTGCAACGTCGTCTCTTAGGGTTATATATATATATATATATATATATATATATATATATATATATATATATATATATATATATATATATATATATATAAGAGGAATAAACATCGTCTCATTTTGAATTTAAACTAATTTAGTATTAGGTCTACGATTATATAATTTTAGGCTATGAAAAAATTTTTGGGAGGGGCAATTGCCCCTTCTGCCCCCCCTCCCCATGGAGCCGCCAATGATACGAGGGCATTTAAGAAAAGGATATTTCGTCACGTGCCTGCATTCGCTCTATAAATAATAGTTAGTATACAGTTTACAGTATCTTATAACAGTTTTATACTAGTACAGGCATCAGGTTAAAAATAATATTTTTGTTAAGCTCTAGTTTAAAAATGTCTAAGCAACTGTCGGGTGCACTAAAGAGAAATTTTATAAGGAAATATATGGAAACGAAAGTTAGAAGAATGCAAGCATGATGTCGCAACAATTTGTTAAATGGCTAAGAACAGAAACACCAGAGAACGGAGGAAGTGCGGAAGACGTCAGATCTACTACTGCTTCACAAGCTGATTATACAACACTACATTTGACATCTACCCCTTCAATGAACGAAAATTCTCAGAAAAGCTAAAACAAGGAGCCCCTAAAAGAAGAAAAATCTTCTGTTTCACAAGATATTTTACTAAAGTTGCCAGATATTATTTCAAAAGAGGACGAGCCTGTACAAAGTACTGTCTCACAAATCGATAATACCGTACAAAATATGTGCCCTACTGTTCCAGAAGAAATATTGCTAAATTACAATGATCCCCAAAATAATATTGAAAATAATATTGGATGCTTGTTAACCTTGATCGTCGTGGTCCGATGTATAAGCCACTCGTAATATTAACGTGGACACTAATACTTGTCTATTTACATCTGGTTTATTATAACATCAATATCTAGACTAATAATAAGGTACATAAGTTTGTTCCGAAGAACGCGGATAGCATTCTTGAGAGAGGGGTTCATAATCAAAGTTCAAAAGAGACCCTGTCTCTCTCTATTCTGTCCGCTCGAACGCGTCGTTTTTCAAAGTCCTAGTCTATTCTTTTTCTTGCTGCCTCCTCTATTTATCCCTTTTCTGTCTTTCTCGAACAATCTCGATCTTTCCACACCTCGAACACCCGACCTTCCGGTTCCATCCTACGTAGACCACCTATGGTGAATTTCATCGCCGCCGGCTTTTCGCTTTGTCGCATGCCGCTAACGGTCTTCACTAATCATTCTAAATGTGCCTATGGTCCCAATTATGAATGTCAGACGTGAGTCTGACAATGCTATTCTATCCTGTGCCAAATATAATATTGCTCTTAGAGGTTCAAATGAAATTATCGGAGATCCAAATGGCAGCATTTAAAAAAGAATGATTGAATTTGCCAGTCATCATAATGTGGGAACGCCCTCTGGCACCCGCTGCTGACTCTTGTGTCTTTAAGCCAGCGCCACCTTTGATTGTGTTAGAGACGCATGAGCAAGCGCCGCCTTTGACTGTACCCTTGCCGGAGAGAGACAGGCGCTTGGGTGTATAAGATGTGTCTGCCCAGCATACGAGAGAGAAAGAGATGAGAGAAAGACGAGAGAGAAACTTGGTACTCCATTTTGTGATGACGTTATGACCACGAGTTTTAATGTATAAGACGTGTCTTACCAGCATATGGCTGAGAGACTTGGTATTTTATTCTGTAACGACGATCCAACGACGTATTTTAACAATTGTCCTAGTGTAAATATTTGTTTTATGTTATGCGTTCGATGTACTGTTTCGTTTAAATTAGTGTTTGTCTTGTAGTATTCGTGTTATTTGAGGGAGTTGGAAGTTTCTGATGACTCCTAAAACCCCTAAACACCAACATTTCCTTACAATAATAGTACTTTAAAGACACATATTGTAAAACATAAAAAAGGGTTCAGTTTCTTATTTCTCACCCACTATTCAAAATGAAATAATGAAATTAGTTGGGGACAAAACTAGAAATGAAATCATGCAGAATTAAGAAAGCAAAGTTCTACACTGTTTTATGACTGCACCCTTGATGTTTCAAGAAAACAGCAAATGAGTCAGATGATAAGATATGTCCATGTTGACTGCAATGAAAAGGCAATGATTGAAGAAAGCTTTATCAACTTTATTCAGTCACATGAAAAAAAAAATGTCAGGTAGTCTCTTCTAACGAAACTACCGCGGGTTATTAACATAGGATTACTTATCGTTGCTTACCTCTTTTGTATATATATATATATATGTATGCATGTATTACGTGTATATATATATATATATGTGTGTGTGTGTGTGTGTGTGTGTGTCAGTCAGTCAAAATTTTGACGCATTTTGGTATTTTTCTGTTTAACTGTTTACTGCTTGCCCAAGCGATACAGACTGGGTTTGGCGCGCTGCGAAAATTAAAACTCGCGACGACGGACAGTTTTAGCGTCTGAATTTTGCTTTCCGGAGGACCGTTACGGAGGAACGTAATCCTACGTTAAAAGAGACTAGGTTTATCGAATGAAATTTTAAATAAACTAGACGTTGATAAACTGGATATCCAGGATTGCCGAGGGAAAAGATTTGACAACGGTGCCAATATGGCTGGCAAATAATATAAGGGCGTAAGTGCACGTATTTTGGAAATTAATAATTTAGCAATAATTGTACCTTGTGCAGCTGTTATTCCAAATTTAGCTGGTGTCCACACGACATCTACAGTACAATTCCAAAAATGATTAAATTTTTTGTTCTGTGCAGAGATTATTTAATTTTTTCTCGTCCTCAACAGAATGTTGGGACATTTTAAATGAAGTGCCTAAAATTATCACTTAAAAGTTTTTCCTATACTAGGTGGTCATCAAAGGCCAGTGCAATAAAGGCGCTGTATTTACAATTACCTGAAGAAATGAAAGGACTGGAAACGACTGCAAACGATTTTTCAAATCCGGAAGCTGTATCGAATGCAAAAAGTTTGATTTTGAAATTAATTTCAAATTTATCTGAAGTCTTTCTATCTCGTATATAAAAACAGTTCCGTAACTGACTGACTCACTGACTGACTGATTGACTGACTGACATACAAAGCACAGACCAAATCGCTGGACCTAAAGAGCTGAAATTTTGCATGGTGATTCTTCTTATAATGTAGGGATGCACTGAGAAAGATTTTTGAAAAATTCTTCTTAGATTTTTTAAAATTAAATTTTTAAGCTGTTTTAGCAACTTCTTTTAAGTTTGCATTTAAAATAATAATCTGAGGGTCATAGAATTTATATCACGAGAAAGATCATAAAAATTCCTTTAAACTAAAATATTTTTCGAATCTTTACCTCCATTTTCTGATTTTTGGTGAATTTTTAAAGATTAATTTTTAGAATTTAATTTATTAAATGCTGATCACGTGATTTCTTTTCTGGTACTTTAAATAAATTTATAGTCACGTGCATAACAAAGTAATAGACAAAAAAAATATTTTTTCTTGCTAATGCGGCAGACGATTGGATATTATCCAAAAAAATATTAAAATACAGTATAAGATATGTTCTTCGAACTGTACTATATTAACTGTACTCTATACTTCGAACTGTACGCTATAAAATTATCCCTCACGATTTTTTTATAAATATATATATTTTTTACATCAATTGTATACATTGATCATCGTATTTATTATAAATAAATATATATATATATATATATATATATATAATATTAAAAAACTAGTTATTTCTTAATTCAACACTCTTAACATTTAAAACTGTTAATTCCTCACTTTACTATTCCAAATTACAAACCCTTTTTTAATCCCTTATGCTATTTAATTCCCTTTGGGAATTCGCGTTCAATTCCATTATTATAGCCTTAGGCAAAATCATTTAAGATGGCTGTCTTTTTTAACTAAAGAGACGCCTCGTGGCGTCAGTACAAGTTTAAATCAGTTCTGCACATCAACAACAACTTTAAACCAATCAACTATTAAGACACACCCTTTAATCACGTGATGGACTGAAGTTTATATAATACTTGTTACCTGGAATTAGGACGGATTCCTGTATTTTCACTTGCTGCATCCATACCGACGGAGCGGTCGGTGATCTCAATAAAATGTAGTCGTGAAAGTTGTGTTATTATTTGTGTCCGAGGGTTGAGATGAAATGCTGGAATGGACCTAAACATTTGTGATGCACGGCAGGGCGACAAGATGAACCATTACTCAAAACTATGCCACTCAGCCCTTCATTCGTCGGCCACACACACACACATATATATATATATATATTTATATATATATATATATATATATATATATATATATATATATATATATATATATATATATATATATATATATATATATATATATATTTCTTTATTTATTTTGGCATTAATTGCATATATTGACCGTTGTATTTAATTTGAATGTGCTCCGTAGCGAAGCACGGGTTTTCAGCTAATATGGAATAAAATTCTACAGTCCATCGATCGAACGAATAAAACATTACGACAGAAATATTTGTCAATAGTTTGTGGAACAAAATTAATTGCTGGATTACGTAATACATTATAAGCGCTTCGAGGTTCAGGTTTTGAACAAAATTTCCAAGAAGTGCAAAATTTGGCTGAAAAAATGGTACAGAGAAGGAATTTATTCATAACGAAAGAGAGTTCAGATAATGGAAATAGATGAAACAATATATAAGGGAAGTAACTTGACAACCGAAGAATTATTTAAAATATGAATTTACAATGTTCTTGAACTCTTTATTGTCTCTAATAGATGAGCGTTATAAAAAAAAAAGAAAAAAAAACAAAAAACAAAAAAAAAACTGTCCTGTGACGATTTTTGCCTAGTCTTTACAGTGCATGAGTGTTGCTGATTTAAAAAAAATCGGCTGTAGATCTCGCTATTAAATACAGCAAAGATCTAAAAAAGTACGAAATCACATGTGAAATTGAATGTTTTGAGTTTTAAGTAACGACTCCTATACAAAATATAGAAACTGCATCTCCGCTTAATATTTTACAGGCACTTCATGATTTTGGTTTAATTGATTGAGTCTTACCCAAATATGAATGTCGCTCTTCGAATATTTCTAACTCTTCCCGATTCTATTGCTTCGTGCGAGAGAAGTTTTAGCAAGTTGAAACGAATAAAAAATTATTCAAGATCAACTATCGGACGAGAACGATTATCCAATCTTTCTATTAGTTCAATATAGAATACAATATCGTTTAAAATGTTAATTATGGTGATCTAATTAATGAACTTTCAGAAATGAAACCCAGAAAAGTGGAATTGAAACAAATCTTATCTACAATCTCCTGTAAGGATTGTTTTATTATTTTCCCAAACCTAATTAATTAAGGGACCTAAATGCAAATTCTTGCACAGGGCACAGCGATGACTAGTTACGACATTGTCTACAGGTACCTACCTGTATTTAAAAAAAAGATAATTTTTTAAAATCTATGTTTTTTCACTTTTTTGGGCATATTTTGGGGGGATATTTTAAATATACTGCAAAACCTTTACTTCAGAACACACGTGTCACAGTAGTATATAGCATAGGCGTAGCGTGCTTCGACATTTTTTTTTTGGGGGGGGAGGGCATGAATTGAATTTCGTTAGGGCCCTCTTCAGCGCATTGACTGCCGAACGGTCCTTAAAATATGAAATATTATGGGTTTTTTAAAATTGAACAACAGTAGAATTGATGTTTGAGTAGTATTCAAAAGTTATACAATGAGAAAAATATATAAAATATAATTAAAATGAGAAAAAAATATAGCATTGAATGTTTTGTTATCGATCATATCATTGTTAAAAATTATGTTGATCATAAGACATAATTGGACTCATCAGTCTCATAGTTTGAAAAAAACGGGAAAAAACCAACTTTCTTAAAAGTTTCTACAATT
Organism: Dolomedes plantarius; assembly: GCA_907164885.2. Taxonomy (NCBI): domain Eukaryota; kingdom Metazoa; phylum Arthropoda; class Arachnida; order Araneae; family Dolomedidae; genus Dolomedes; species Dolomedes plantarius. The sequence goes on along the minus strand of OU015492.1, from coordinate 4,213,441 downwards.
TTCCGATTTTAACTGAACTTCTATTAACGTTTTAATATATTTCAAGTTAAGTTGGGGGGGGGGGGTCACGTGCTCCCCCGTACTCCCCCGACGCTAGACCTATGGTATATATTATAAAGGAAATTAAAATATATTGAGTTGAATAGAGTGTAGAGTCTCTGGCGTAAGTACTCAGTTGTACAAAAAAATTATATAAAATTTCCTCTGTGTTAAAATTTTATGAAATTTTTAATCAAAATCATATTTGTTTTCATGATTTTATATTCCATATAAACTAAAAATATATGTATATATTTACTATAAAAATTTATGTATATATTTAATCACTACTGTTTATTTTTGAAAAAAAGTGCTCCGAACGGGGTCAGATATTTTAATAAATAAAAACGTAAATGATTAATGCATGCATAAAATCAAATGTGCCAAGATTTAATGAAAGCATTTTGTATAAGGTATTAACCATAAGACTATTTCGTGTTATATAGCAGACTGATGGGAATAGGATTGAATTCACTGCTTTCTTTCGCAGAATTGTCTTTTCATTTAAGTGCAAGTATTTTAAGAATTATTACGAATGATCACCGACAGATGGCGCGAATAGTCATATGAAAGCAATATCCTGATACTTCCTACGAGATTTTTTCCTTCTTCCAGTGATCAAGGTAATAAAGAAAATTGCCTGCGTAGTTCCAGTGATCCTATACATGTATATTCACTTATTTTTCGCAGAAATTCAATCTATTTGTAATTGTTATCAGTTTGTATTACCGTATTTTTCGGACCATAAGACGCACTTCAAATTTATGAGAGGATTTTTAGAAAATATTTTGTATTCTGTTAGGTATATGAGGATATTTTCAACATCTTACTTAATAAAGATTATATATATATATATATATATATATATATATATATATATATATATATATATATATATATATATATATATATATATATATACATAGATATATATATATATAATATTACAAATAATATGCATAAACTATATATTATTAATATAATACAGTGGAACCTCGGTATATCGAAATCCTCGATAATTCGAAGTTCTCTCGTTCCCCTTGAGATTCGATATATCGAGATTCTACTGTAAATACACATAGTATAAATAATAAAATATTCACTAGTTGCTACCCGTCAAAACATGACGGCTAGATAGTAAATAAATGTACTAATACACAAATTATACTCAACACATCATTGCCAATTGTTGAAAATCCTGTTAAGAAAAAAACAATATTAAGAAGAGAGAAATACACTTTGAAAATTTACTATTGAACCCAATAAAAAGAAATAGGGTTACTCAACAGCGCGAAATAAAAAATTTCAGCCGGGTTTAATTCTATATCTCCCAAACATATTTAAAAATAAAAATGGCAGAGAAAGAGAGAGCTAGATATATCCCTCTGAATAAACAAATTAACGTATTGATGAGGCCTCGTGATATATATATATATATATATATATATATATATATATATATATATATATATATATATATATACACAGGATGAATCTGAAAAAGTGGGTAAAACTTTACGGGGTGATAGAACCCAGGCTATACCAGCAATATTTGTCACATAATGTATGGTCGGAACGGAAACGGTGAGAAGTTAGAATGTAGTTTTCCACAGTCATCTTTAAAGAATTAACACAAGAATGAAAGATACTTCTGAAAACATTTTATTAACAGGAATGTAATGCGCAAAGAAATTTCTCAAAAGAGCTTCCGCCAGCTGTAATGTAGGCTTCACAACTGCGGGATAGGGACCGACGCACATTTACGAAGACACCAGGCATTTCCACAATATCGCCGGCAACAACGGTGATCCTGGCGACTAGTTCCATATAGGTTTCAGTGGGACACTCGTAGATTAAGCTTTTCATATGACCCCACATTAAAAAGTCCAAACACGAGAGTTCCGGCGATTTTGGTGGTCAAGCTAGGTGGACTTTTTTCTGTGAGGGCCATATGAAAAGCCTAATCTACGAGAGCTCCATTGAAGCCAATATGGTACTAGTCGCCAGGATACTCGTTGTTGCCGGCGATGTTCGGGAAATGGCTGGTGTCTTCGCAAATGTGCGTCAGTTTCTATCCCGCAGGTGTGAAGCCTGCATTACAGCTGGCGGAAGCTCTGTTGAGAAATTTCTTGAGCATGTGCATCAATTACATTCCTGTTAATAAAATGTTTTCTGAAGTATCTCTTCTCATTTTTGAGTTAATTCTTTAAGTGGGACAGTGGAAAACTACCTTTTACCTTCCCACCCTCTTGCGTTCCGACCATAGAATCTATGATGAATATTGCTCGTATTGGTGCGTTCTATCATCCCGTAAAGTTTTGCCCAATTTTTTAGATACTCCCTGTATATATATATATATATATATATATATATATATATATATATATATATATATATATATATATATATGAAGCCTGGTGGCGTAGTGGTTAAAAGCGTCAAGCTGCCATCCCACAGGTCCAAGATTCGACCCTATGGCTGGGCAAGGTCGACTCAGCCTTTGATCCCTTCAATGGATTGATAAAATGAGTATCAAGCATACTTGGGAACTAAACTCTGGGGGTCCCACGTCATGTTGACGAGACATATGCTGACTGAGACATATGCTATATGGCACACCAAGCCCCAAGGTCAAGAAAGCGGAGATGGGTACCGCCGGCCCTGGTCCACATCGGACTGTAGCGCCGTGAGTTTATATATATATATATATATATATATATATATATATATATATATATATATATATATATATATATATATATATATATATATATATATATATATATATATATATATATATATATGACTAGCTTGACTAAATGCCGGCTCGAAGCGTGCTCTTTATATCGTAAATCCCTCTTAATTACTCCCTAATACATATTAATAATGTTGCAGTGAGCAAACATAGGCCGTGGTAAATGATTACAAATTAATTACATCCAACAAATTTATTCCAATTATTAATTAAAATACCCTCGAATTCAATCCGCACATAATTTAGTTTTCCAAGTAATCATCTCACCCTCGTGACGCGTGACCGCACAATACAAATGCTAATCCCGCTCTGCTGAAAACTCTATGCGTGTAAACTCTATCTTTTGCTGAGATTGCAATTACTTTTCATGCGAAACATATTCGTAACTCTAAAACTACTCCCCAAGCAATGAATGCCTACGATTCTCCTTTCTTGATTCTAGCCAAGGCCATCCAACTCTATTAATAACTCCTATAGTCTATGCATTCGTAGACGCGTGTAATCGGATTGACTTTGAATAATCATGGCTTTTAACGTTAGAAATTAGTTATTTTGAAGCCCCCTGCAAATTATTTAATAATTGTTCTTTTCCTAATTAATTCATTACATATATACACTGCCCAAAACAATTAGGGGAGCACATGGTTTTAACGAAATTACTCAGATACTTACACCGATAAGTAATATAAAATAAATCATCCATAATTTAAAGCCTAGCAGGAAACAGAAGAAGAAAATTTAATATGCAAATCAAAGTTCATGACGTCAAAAACCAGAAAAAGAACATAAGAGCGGAAATCGGGATGTTGCAGAAACGTCTGTTTCACTGCCTTAACTGTAAAATTCGATTGCTCAGTTATTCTTTTTGAGAAAAGGTGACTTGAAAATGTCTCAACAACGTGATTTACCGGAATCCATGGCATGGCGTATTATAGGCAGACTTGAATCCGGGCAAACACAACGTAGTGTCGCGGACGCTGTTGGAGTCGCCAGAAGTGTCGTTGCAAGGCTGTGGAATCGATTCCAAGAAACAGGGAATGTTAGACGTCGAACAGGGCAAGGACGGCCACGCGCCACTACAGCAACTGATGACCGGTATATACTGTTAACAGCTCATCGAAACAGAATAGACAATGCTACTCAGCTGCAAAGACAGTTGCTCTTGGCAACAGGACGAAGGGTGTCCAGCCAAACAGTACGTAATAGGCTTCATCAGGAAGGTCTCTATGCACGTAGGCCAATGGTCTGTATTCCGTTAACCTCACGCCACCGTGCGGCCCGAAGAAGATGGGCTACTCATCGAGATTGGGAGCAACATGATTGGAGCCAAGTGCTGTTTACAGACGAGTCCCGATTCAGTCTGGAGTGTGACACCCGACGTGCTTTGGTATGGAAGGAAAGGGGCACTCGAAATAACCCCCACATTCGTTCGCGGAAGGTCACAATATAGAGAGCTGTTTTTATGGTATGGGGTGGAATCAGCATAGGTAGACGTACGGACCTGCATATCATTCGGAATGGTACTTTGACGGCCCGAAGGTATGCAGACGACATACTGAGACCTCATGTCATACCTTACGCTGCAGCCATTGGAGATTCCTTTGCTTTCCAGCATGATAATGCCAGACCGCATACAGCTCGTCTTGTGGAGAACATGCTTGAAGCTGAAGCAATACAGCGTATGGAATGGCCAGCGTGCTCTCCTGACCTGAATCCAATTGAGCATGTTTGGGACATGCTCGGACGACGCATTGCTGCGAGACCAAGGCTTTCTTTTACTGTCCGAGACTTGGAGATTGCACTTCTTGAGGATTGGAAAAGTATTCCCCAAATTCTTATCGATAACATCATCGCATCCATGGAAAAGCGATGTGCAGCAGTCTTAGCTGTTCGAGGAGACCACACGCCATATTAAAAATCTTGCATCATTTCTAAACAATACTTTTTTTTAATCGTTTACAGGTAACCAAATTGTTGCCCTAAATCATCTTTTCATGTTTTTTCCATATTTTCAAAGAATTAAAGGTTAATTACAAATTTTTTGCGTCTTTTTTTCTGTATTGCGCGTTGATATGCGTGTACTATCCATTTTATGCCAATACATGGCTGTCTCGCACGGTCTTCTTAACTTCTTTGCTTGCTCCCCTAATTTTTTTGAGCAGTGTATATATATATATATATATATATATATATATATATATATATATATATATATATATTGATATTGTTGTTCATAATGCCGCCTGGCCGAAAGTTCCAGACCAGGTCCATATAGGCGTCGGGCTGAGAATGGCAGCTCAAGTTTATAAAACCACCACAAGGGTCGGAGGCCGACTTGGCTAGGTGCCACCAAAATTTTTACCGAGCACCCCCAGGTGCGACATCTAGGGGGATCGGTCCTTACCCACCCACTGACCTCATCGAAGGACCTTCCGGTCAACGGATTTAACGTGCCCATATCCGGCCTAATCACGAAGGTATTTTACAGAGCTGGTCAGGATTCGATCCGAGCATCCTGAGTACCGTAAACCGACGGGCTACAACAAGGCTACCTCGAGCCTATATATATTTTTAAAATTCAGTGAATGAAACTGGGTTTTTTTAAGGAAACCCTTGTTGTAGCCGACGCGCTACAACAACATTACGTCGAGCACATATATGTTTTTAAAAATTCAGTGAATGGAACTAGGTGTTTTTTACGGAAATACTTAATATATTTGCAGGCAAAGCATGAAAAGCGTAAATAAAGATAGCACAGAAAAATAGCAAAAATATTTTACAATAAAAAATTACAGAACGAAGAAAGTTTTTCATAGAATCTGTGAGTTCGTTTCTTCATCTAAAACCTCTCTTTCGTTGCATTTCTAAAGTGACTCTATCGCTGATCTGTGACTGAAATCTTGATATACGGTGTAAAGTTGCAAATATATTTCTTTAAAGTTTTATGGGTTTTTCTCTAGAAAGTTCCTGAAAGAGACATTTTTAATGGCCACAATAGATAAAATATAGTTTACATCCCTATAGTTTCTCTATTCAAATTTTAGGTTCCTTCTTAAAGAAATTCTAAACCTTTCTAAAATATAGAGTAATAATATAATATTTTTTGAAACGTTGTTTAATCAAAGATTTTATTTTACTTGTAGACCAAAATACATCTATGAAGAAGCCTCTAAAATCTTGTAAAGTTCAAAATAGAAGTAACGTATAGGAAGAAGTAATTGACAGTTTTATCAGTAAAATTCAAAATCTACTTCGTGAATTAAATTTTTTTTCTTTGTCATGTGCTTTTATATACTGTGTGTGTACACGTATTTTCCAAAATTCTTTTTCGAATGCAAATGTGTAAAAGCCGAATAAATTTGCTGTAATAAAAAAAAATATGTTTCCCCAAATAACAGTGTACTGATTTAGTTTCCATAACTTGATAAGAAATTCTGTATTTTGTTTTTAGAAAGTATAACTCCACACACGTATGCGCTGGTCATCAACATAGTGGTCAATTCCATGAGTAAAAAATGGCACGAACATCGATAGTGGATCAACGTTATTGGTGTCTTACTATGGGGTGAAGAGGTCCCAATGAGGGTGGAACCTAGGTCCCTCTGGATGCGTTGTAGATGCATACGCAGTGCAGTTGCAGTCATTCGAACTAATGCGTAAACTAACTATTAGAAATAGAGTTAAAATTCTTTGCTTTTCGAAATTCACTATTGTGCTCGCGTTCTACAGTGGTCAGCTATCACAACTTGGCCCTGGTTTCCAACTATGAGAGATGTTCCATTTAAGAATACTCGTTGATTCACCCACAATGAAGTTGCCGTGACTCGCGGAGTATCAGGTCGAAGCTCCTTCAGTATGCCCCCCCCCCCAAAAAAAAAAAAAAAAAAAAAAAACATTTGTCCAGAAAGTTCGGTGAATGTGTCTGTAGTTACAATGGATTATTGTCATACACGAAAGAGCTGTTACTGTCCTTCGAAGTAATCCCCGTAGATGGTAATGCACATCTGGAAACGGCTGTACAAGGCTTGGAAACTCCTGGCGTAGTCGTCATTAGGGATGGCCTTCAGCTGGATCGTAGCATTATGTTGGATGTCCGAAATGTCCGAAAACCTGTGGCCCTTCAGGGCTGATTTCAATTTGGGGAACAAGAAAAAGTGCGGGGGAGACAAGTCTGGTGAGTAGGGTGGGTGATTCAGAGACACAACTCGCCTGTTTTCCAGAAACTGCTGCACCAGAAAGGCAATATGTGGCCAGGCACTGTCGTGAAGCAGGGTCCAGTTGCCTTGCTTGGCGTACTGGGGGCGTACCCGATTGATCCGTTGCAGCAGACGTTTCAGTATATACACGTACTTAGCGGCATATATAACGTGATGCCCTCAAGGAAGGAATTCTTTATGAATGAGACCCTCAGAGTCGAAGAACATCACGAGCATTGTCTTGATGCGGGATTTGTCACTTCGCCCCTTCTTGCTTTTCGGCGACCCTGGACCCGCCACTCCATACTCTGATGCTTGCCGTCGGGGTCGTACTTCAGGCACCAGGTCTCGTCACCCGTGACAATGGTTTTCAGGAAATTTGGGTTTCGATTCACCATGTCGATAAAGGCTCCACAGGCGTCAAGCCGAATTTGCATTTTTCCGGCGTCAAAGTGTGAGGCACAAGTTGGGAGCAAAGCTTGCGGTTACCCAAATCCTGGGTCAGTATGAGGTGGGTCATCTCACGACCAATTCCCACTTCCTCCGCTATCATTCGCACTGTCACACGACGATCATTGGCCAACAATTCCTTCACTTTCTTTACTCTGTCCGGGGTGCATGCAGTAGCAGACCGACCACTTCGGGGGGGGGGGGGGGTTCAATGGTGTCCCGCCGTTCTCGGAAACGTTTAAACCACTCATACATGCACTTCAAGGTGACAGAACGTTTTCGCAGACCTTTAGCAGCATTTCACGAGTCTCTTTCGCTGATTTTCCAAGCTTGAAACAGAACAGCATATTCGTACGCTGATCCATTTTGAATGTCGACCGAGCGCACAACACCTTCACTTTACAATGGACTATTTCCACACGGTAAGCTAACTCGCAGCGCTGCCGCTCAGGAACTGGTTTAGACCAGTCTTCACCTGTGCGGCACGATATGCGCCTGTTGCAAACTCTTACGACCGTGAGCACATGACGTCATTCACCGAACTTTCTGGACAAAGGTTGCACTATCACGTTAAATAAAGGGCAAATAACATTAAAAGGTTTTCTTGAGGATGTATCCCACCTTCGCCCAGTGTTATATATATATATATATATATATATATATATATATATATATATATATATATATATATACAATATGTACACTCTCTCACAAAAAAATATATGCATCCAGAAGAAATCGAGCTACTATCACGAAACTTGGCAGGAATGTAGTCTGGTAAGAGATATACAAATGATTAAAATTTCGACGCCAATGAGACAAGGGTAAGCGTGCTATGCTCATATGAGATACGCAGCTGGGAGAGTTTAAAATCATGTTTGCTCGTGCCATAGGGTTATTCAAATAAATATCTGTCGACTTGGAAGGACGGTATTGTGACTAGAGATGCCTCTGAGACATAACCGGCGACAGTACGAACAATTGTCGGACTTTGAGAGGGGGCCTATACTAGGCCTCAGAGAAGCAGGTTGGTCGAACAGGCGTATCGGCCGCCACCTCGGTCGGAGCGATATGGTAGTTGCTCGGTATTGACAACAATGGATCACGGAAGGGATAGTCTACCGTCGCGGAGGGATAGGGCGTCCCAGGAACACAAATGCGTGCGAAGATTGCGCAATCATAAGAGCGGCCAAGTCCGCACCAACAACGTCGCTAGAATCGGTTCGATGCCATTTACCACCTTCCAGAGATCCGGTGGTATCAAGGGAAACCATCGTTCGACTGGCCGACGCAGGTATAAGGAACCGACGTCCATTAAGACGCCTACCACTGACCCCACATCATAGGCAGTGTCGATTGGATTTTTGCGAACCTCGGGCAAGCTGGAGTGTGACCGACTAGAGGCATGTGATCTTCAGCGATGAATCCTGATTCAGTCTCAATGCTGATGACCAGCGCATACGTGTGTGGAGGCGGCCAGGCCACCGGTCCGGTCCGGCATTTGTTGTCGAGAGCCATACGGTGATTACGCCAGGTGATAACAGTGTGGGAAGCGATTTGTTGGGACACACGATCACCTATACTCGTCCTTCAACGCACTTTGACGGCATGCAGTTACGTGGGCGAGATTTTAACGCCAGTTGTACTGTCTATGCTATCAAGTCGCCCAGGTGCCATTTATCAGCAAGACAACGCTCGTCGACATACTGCGCGACTCTCCCAACAATGTCTTCAAGGATATGACGTACTCCCATGGCCTGTCAGGTCACCAGACCTCTCGCCAATAGAGCACGTCTGGGCCGTGCTTGGAAGGCAACTGCAGCCGTCCCGGAATACTGATGAATTTACTGCCCAGTTTCAAAGATAATGGCATGATCTTTCGTAGGAGGTCATAGGTGGCCTCATTGATTCGATGCCACCCCGTGTTTCGGCTTGTATAGCTACCAGAGGGGGATTTACTACTTAATGATTTGTAACCTTTTTCATGCCATATCTTCTTAATAAATCGGTCTGTTCTTCTGATTTTGTAATCATTTGCTTATCTCCTCATACACTACATACATGTTAAGTTTCGTGATAGTAGCTCGTTTCCTTCTGGGTGCATATATTTTCTTGTGACAGTGTACACACACACACACACACACACACACACACACACACACACACACACACACACACACACACACATATATATATATATATATATATGGTCGCCCGGTGGCATAGTGGTTAAAATATTCAAGCTGCCACGCCTTGCCCAGTCGCAGGGTCTAAGGTTCGACCCTGCGACTGGGCACGGTCGACTCTTCTTTTCATCCTTGGAGTGAGTCGATAAAATGAGGACCAAGCATGTTGAGCACTAACTCTTGGATCCCACTACAAACTGACCATCTCCCGAGACATATGCTCTAGGGCACCAAAGACCGCGGTCAAGAAAGCGGAAAGGGGCACCACAGCGACTTAAAAGCATTCCCTTAAAGACTTAAATCATGAGAAAATTTGGTACAGTTTCGGAAGACCGGGGCCCGATTTAGAAAATTCTTGACTATAGGCATAACTTGGGATGGGGGCCCTCTAACACAGATGTGGGCGTAAAATTTCCAAAATTGATACGCAAAAATATAATCATGAATCATTGTGAAAGTACCATTTTACCAAGAATTGGCTATTTGAAGCGCAGAAGCCTAGAACATTATCAAATAACAAAAAGCGATATAACATATTAACTTCATCATTAGCACACCAATACAATGCTACCAGAAAACTTATTAATCCCTTAAATACACTATAACATACATATGATGAACTATACATATAACTATACATGTGATGAACCCATCAATCAATCAAATTTGAAAGAATATACAGTAGATGCTCGTTAATTCGAATTCCGTTAATTCGAACTCATCCAAAGGCCCCAAAAACTTGTATTGGAGTTAATGTTAAAAATATCTCATTAATTCGAACTAAATTTTTATCAATTCGGTTAATTCGAACTAAAAATTTGACAAAATTTTTTTTTCCTCAATTAACGGAGAAAATACACGCTGAATTTATTATTTTGTGTGTGAAAATCACCTGTATTTTTTTTTCAATGTAAAGAGGCACATACCCGCATTCCTAGACTATTGCATTTCCGCTAAACGTTAGTGGCTATTGTCCTTATCAGTGCTTAACGGACAAAGCGATTTTCCGTTATTTGTATCGATTTTCCGTTATTTGTATCGACTTTCTTAGAATTTCAGAAAAACCAGTCTTTACTACAGATTCTAGGGAGCTGCGTCAGTTATGCCTGCAGTGCAGACAAGTTAATGTTATCTAGTTTTTCTTCCTCAGTGTGTGATGTGAAAGTGTAAAAATTCAGGATGTCTACTCGTGGAAAGTACAAAACCCTAATTTTGGAGAAAAAGATAGAAATTTTAAAGAGAGTAGAGAATGGCGAATGTAAAACAAAGTTAGCAGCTGACTATGGAATTAAAAAAATTTATCTTGTCAACTTATTTGAAAAACAAGGAGTCAATTTTAGATTCATGTGAAAAATCAAAATTTGCTAGAGGAAGGAAACGCATGAGAAATGCATCCCAAGAATATTTAGAAAAAGCTCTACTGCTATGGTTCCAGGATGTTAGATCTCGAAATTTTCCGATAAATGGACCCCTAGTGCTGAAGAAGGCTGATGAATTGGCAAGTCGAATGGGTATTGAAGATTTTAAATGCAGTGATGGATAGCTTTCTAGATTTAAGTCAAGGCACAATATTTCTTATCAAACTATATGTGGCCAAAGCTCTGATGTAAACGAAGACGCATGCACTAATTTCTGTAGGAAACTGCCAGGGCTTTTTTCTACTTACCTGCCGAAAGATATTTTTAATGCGGCCATAATGGACAAAGCTATAATGGACTCTATTAAAACTCTGAAAGCTTTTATTCAGATGGAACCTTCCTCTGAAAATGAATTGAAATGTTTACTTCAAATCGAGAAGTTGGCTGAACAATGTAGACACCATAAACAAAACCAAACATCCACTTTACAGTTTTTCCCCAAAGTGCAATTCGTATTTTTAATTAAAGTTTACTTTCTACTGCATATCTTCTGCTTCATTTTATGATTAAGGCAAGTCTGTATTACTTTTTAATTTGTTAATTTCAAATAACATAGTATAATATATTTTCTAGGGTTATACATACTAGGAGATTTTTCTTCTGCATTGATACACTTTTAAAGTTATATATTTTCTCTTAACATCGGATAATTCGAACTTTTTTTCGAGAACCTTTGAGTTCGAATTAACGAGCGTCCACTGTATTAAAAAATTGCGATTAAAAAAGGTACAATAAAAAAATTGAATTGAGAATTTTTCTTTTTTTCCTTTTAAAATTAAAATTTTGGAGGAATTATAATCCCCCCCCAATATTGGGGGTCCCTGGGCCCAAGCCTACCAGGCCTAATGGAAAATCAGAGCCTGCGCAAGACTGTACATATTCTCTGTAAATCGATATAAACGAATTTTCTAGGCTAGCATCAAAGTTTTGCCCTTTTAAATGCTATTCCCACTCTCAAAAGCCTGATTTTATTTGCCGATTTTTTTTCTTTCTAGTTCGTTCGATTTCGTAAAATCTAGAGTCAGTAGTCTCTTGAGCAGAGTCTGGTTTCGCAAAAACTAGAGTGCACTAAAAAGATAATGAGGAACAAGTGAATAAGAGAGGGTAACTAGAGTGCATAAATAGTATAGAAGAGACTAATAGAGTGCATAAATAAATGTATAAAATATATTAACAAGAGTGCAGTAGTGTAAAACCAGAACAGAGTAGATACTTGTTTCGTAGAGTCTACCGCATTTATTTACGACCGGGTAGTTGGAATATCCGAGGACATCCCATATTCGAAGCACTCCTTATCCCTATTTATAACTGCGACCGATTGTAAAAATGAATGTTATGAAAAAATTCTCAAAGGAGGAACCTATTTTTCGAGGTCTTACTGCGTATTATTTATGGGTTCTAATCCAAAGAAGTCCGTTCCTTCATGTTTATCTGTCGTAGCTTTTGGTTAATAACTTAAGAAAAGAAGCGAAATTCAATAAAATGTTAATCTTCTCATAATAAAACTCAATAGTTTAGAACCTTTTTCGGTCCGTTTAATGACTCTTCCGATCGAAGAAACAAAATGTCGACTCCTCGTCTCTCGCTAATGTGTGTTTCTATATTTAAATTTTAATTCGCTTCATAAAAATGTTAAACTGATGTAATTGAAATAACAACACACAAAAAAAGTAATTTCACTTGATAAATATCAATCGAGCTTCATATAAAATCTGTAAAATAGCAAAAATTACAAAAAAGCTACCCGAAGAACGATCGATGTTCCGACACAACACAAAACAATGGGGATACCAACCATTCCCGTTCCGTCCAATCCAAAATGAAGTTCTCGGGCAACGAATCCCAACCGATGTGTCGCCGCAAATTGAGCCCAACACACGGCCATACTATTATTCCCAACTCAAATATCCCGCGCCCATGGGATGGGTCGCGGCAAAGCATATTGAACCCAGCACACGCATTCAAGCCAGCCTGGCACGATGTCGAGCTTCTCCTGGATTTGGAACGAATTCATTCACAGGACCTAGGTTCTACCCTCATTGGGACTTCTTCAGCCCGTAGTAAGATGCCAATGACGTTGATCCACTTTCGTTGTTCGTGCCATTTTTTACTCATGGAATTGACCACTATGCTGATGACCAGCGCATACGTGTGTGGAGTTATACTTTCTAAAAACAAACTACAGAATTTCTCATCAAGTTATGAACGAACTCATTTTATTGTATTCAATAGTCGCGTGGGGAAAAAAAAGTAAAAGAAATGCGAAAAGAGGCTATAAAAAGGTTTGTGTGGACGGATCCAACTGCATTATTGAAAAAAATCGAGTGTACTGCTCACGTGAAGAAAAGAAAGGAGAACGAGGCTGAAAAAAATTCTCAGTGAAACGAAAAGGAGGCGAACTTGCAGATGGCAAAGGAATTTCTGGCCGTGGTCGTTCAACGGGTACTGAAATTATGAAAAAACAAAATTAGTATGGTTTATCTATTCTTTCTAACAGATCTTTATCTATTCTTTCTAAGAGATCTTTATCTATTCTTTCTAACCATTTCATCCAGAGATGTATTCAGATTTCGATAGAAATCTGAATACATCTCTGGATGAAATGGTTAGGTCCATTTGGGCAATAAACTTTCATAAATTGTCATCGGATGAAAACCCACAACATGGTCTTTGCCCTACAGATCCCGAAACTTGGTGTCGTTATAATAAATCTCTATTAACAGGAGAAAGATATTTTCGCAAACATTATTTGACAGAAAGTGTTTTATTAGCTGTGAAAGGTGTATTTAGATCCCTATCTGACAGAAAACTACTTTCTAAATGTACTCATGGCCGAACACAAGACCCAAATGAAAGTTTTACTCATTGTATACGGACATACCAAATACTGTTTTTATAACTCTAAGAACATATAAGTTGGGTGTTTTAGATGCACTAATATGTTTCAACGATGGTGGACACTGTCGAAAAAAGTGATGGAAGCTTTGGGCATAAATGTAGGACATTTTATGGAGTGTTCATTGTATAAGATGGATCGCAATCGAGTTTGCGAGGCTGCCCTAAATCATCAAAAACTCCCAAAACTGGCCAGAATTAGAAAAAAAATTATAAAAATGAAACAAGATGTAAAAGACATGTCAAACCAAAATTATTATGGTGCTGGGAGGTATTATATTTGAAGAGCTGTATTCATTGAAATGTTTTCAGGTTTTCACAATATGCATTTATTGCATATTCTGGAACACTTTATATAAAAACTATTCAAGGTAGAAAGTCTAAATTTTTTACACTTGTATAACTATTCAATGTCTTAAAAGCTATCTAAAATTATATGTAAGTATAATACTTTTGAAAATAGAAATGAATATATTAACTTTCAGAGTTGTTCCCTAAATATATTTTTAAATTTTATTTCGTTATGATCAATATGTTAAATGCTTCTTATTAATATTATTTGGAATTTTTTTTAACCACCCTGCAAAATTTGGAGAGGATTGGTGCAAAATTATCTTAGAAAAGTATACCAAACTGGTGATGCAGTCAGAAAAATTTGATCTGAGGTAAGTAAAAATTAAGCACCTGTTCTAAATAACATTATGTATGCATTCATTAATTTTTGTGTTATACGTGAACAAAAGTATGTATGTTTTCAGTGGAAATAAATCTAACTTTGTGTATAAATAAATTATATGCACATAAATATATCACAAAATTTGCTCAGTTATCACTGTCGAGATGTCATCCGTGTCCCGTGTGTCAAATCTGATCCACGGCCCACAAAAACTGTGCGACATGCCCAAACCTTCCCACGCATGGGACACAGCTGACTTGGCCCTCTCGAAGATGGGTCGAATATGCGGTGCCTCAATCAAAACTATGTTTCACAGGACCCCCTCCCCTCCCCGAGTGGGCTGGGCTGAGTTTGCGGCTGGCCTTAGGGTGCTATGAGATCAGCCAGGGAGGGGGGACACGAGATTTTGGGGAATAAAAATAATATAAGTAGGGCCCATTTAAAATAAATATGAAATAGGATGAATGACTCTCACGCCCGACAGATTGTGACACTTATCGATTCATTCGTTCCTGAGAATAAATTAGCTATTCCATGTCTAGCGGACCACCTTTAAAACATTTAAGACTACCGATTTTCCCCAGGGTAACTTTTACCCCTAGGTAATTGTATTTTTAACGAACCACTAGTGCGATGTGAGAGGAGGCAGGAGTAAAAAGTTTGTTGACTCATAGTTTAACTTAGAGTAATCGTAATCGAGGGAATATATGGTGAAGATGTAAAGAGTGGTAAATATGTAAAATATATGGTAAAGAGTATCGAGAGAATATAAAGATGTAAACGAAGTGGAAGAACAACGGTTTGATATATTAAGTAATGCCTAGAATGGAGTAAATTTTATAATTGAAAACAAAATATGTCCAAATTTCCTAACGTCAGAATCATTTTGAGATTGTTTCTAAGATGACGAATGAGCCATGCCTAAGGAGAGAGTTAATTTTTCCGTACTGAAACGTGTAAAAAATGATAGACGCAGTACTTTTTTGTAACAAAAGCAAGAAGGGGAAAGGCTATTCTAAAAAACTCTTTGTTATGAGGATATTATTAATTTTACAGCTGTCAAAATTAGAAAAAGATATTTTAATTTCTTAAAATAATCTAATATTGATTTTTAAAATTTTTTATTTTATATTTTTTTGGTCATCTCAAACTAATAATATAAAGGGGCACACTTTCAAAAATTGTGATTTTTTATAAACATATGTCACCCTCATTCTCATTTGTACAAGGAGGAGCCCGACTTTCATGTGTATGCCTAGGGCCCAAAACGCTCCAGACGCGGTCCTGACCTTACCAACACACATCAACTAGAAATGAAAGACGCCAAAGAATGCTGTCATACTGTCTTTCATATCTCGCTGCTGAAAAGTCTTGCTGTTCTCGACTGTTTTCAAACTACCATTTAACACGATTGTTTAGTTTTTGAGAAAAATCATATGACTGGATATAACAGACAAGGCGATTCAATGACTTAAAAATTAGTTTTACGGGTTTGGAGGCAATGGACAGAAAGCTAGCAGGTTTAATTCATCCCGAATCGCCAAGAATCAAATTATTCAAGGTTTTAAAGTTAATTTGTTGTTGTTCTTGTTGCTAAGAAAATACCAAACGGGGTCCATTAGAGTCTGTCGCATGAGCGAATGAGTGGCAGCTCCTCTGCAAGCATACTGATAGATATTCCCAAACGGTCTTCTTCTTCATCTTCCTACCCCCTCAGACAAATCCATGAGCAGGTGAATCTGTTTCAACAATTCCAGATATTTTTTTCAAAGGGAGTGGAATGGCTGACTTCCAAACAAGAGAAAATAGGGTCAGGAGTAGAATTAAGGCATGGTGGGATGTTACTCAAAATCATGTTCTTAACCCCTCGGAGGGAACATCTCCCTCTCAGACAGCTATGGTTTCTTTATTGAACGCTGGGCCCCCACCCTTCGACCTTGGGTACTGTGAGTCTACACATGTTTCAGTCAACATCTTGCCTTCAGTGTAGAAGGGTGATTCGTGACGCCAGCCTTCTATGGTTCAGGTAAAAATTAGATTAATCAGAGCAAAAATTAAAAATTCCAACCCAATCCCTCGTTCGACTCACTAAATGCCTCTACAAAACGAACCGTACAAAATAACCTGTGATAACTGGTTCTCTTCAGTAGAAGCTGGTCAAGAATTAAGGAGAAATGATTTGATGATTGTGGCTACCATGAAATGTAATAAACCACAAAGCCCCCCTGAATTTCTAGTTAAGAATACCTGGGAAAGAGATAGTCCATCTATATCTGCCTCACAGGCAGATGTGTGCGTGGCTAAGATCCCTGGGGCTGATGACTGTCACACCCCAGTCCGTTGAAGATATGAATACAAGGAAACAGAAACATATATCACACAATCACAAGACAATTTTTATTAACAAACGACACCGGCGATGGACTATGGATTGCAGCTCCCCTTTCTAGACGGAGCTCCTTTTGCAGGAGGAAGACTGACAAGTTCCCCAGAATATAACCAAGTCTTATGCGGGAATCGAACGAGCGCCCCCGGCGTGTCAGGCTCGTGCCTTAACCACTTAGCCACTGGGTGACCCCAGGTCGATGTTCCTGCTAAGCGGGAAAAGAATCATGTTCCCACCGAAGGGTTAGTTTGACTACTCCAGGACAGTCTGAACGGGCCTCGAACGTCTACAGAGCAAGACGCGATACCATTGAGGAACAGGAGGCTCTTTCTAAAAACTGTCAAACCGCATTGAAACGTATCTCTTGAAAACGGATAGAACTTCCAACGTAGTCAGATCCTCAAACGGTGGTGGATCTTCTAAACCAGCGGTGCGCAAACTTTTTCGACTACGACCCACTTTCTTTAAAGAAAAAAAAACCCTCGATCCCCAAATATATTTTGGTAGAAACACAATTTTATACAAAAAAATCATGAAAATTTTAACAATAAAATGAAGTAAAATAAATAAAGGAGAAACTAATATAGAAAACTACATTTTGGGGATACATTTATTTTACATAAAAACAATAAAAAAAGTCTTTCTTACCTTCTGCACTTGTTTTTAGTAAAACTGTTTGAAACTTTATATAACAGTATCATAACATTTTTTAATACATAAAAATATAAATAAAAATATTAAAAATATAATAATTATAGAAAATAATTACGGAAAATTATCAATAACTAGTTGGTATCCGTCAAAGCATGACGGCTAGAAAGTAAATAAATGGACTAATACACAAATTATACTCAACACCTCATTGCCAAATGTTGAAAATCATAATAATGCGCAGAAACAAATTATGTGTTTTAAGCGGCCTCGCGCTGAGTGAGTATCTAAAGCCAGATTTAAAAATGTCACTCAGCCTGCACAGAAAGACTTTTTTTAATTGTAAATTATCGCGAATTAAACAGTGCGAAATAAACAATTCCCATCAGGTTTAATCTTATATTTCACAAACACAATTATCATACAAATAAAAATGGCAGAGAGAGATCTAGAGAGACTCAACGGAATAAATGTTTTTATCATTAAAACATGTTACTGAGCATGCGCAGAAACAGCGAGTTTCTAAAGCCAGATTTAAACATGCCACTGAGCATGCGCAGAAATGAATTTTTTAATTGTAAATGATCGCTAATTAATAGAAATTGCAGTTACAAAAACCAAATTTGACAAATCTACAGATTACAATCTTTCGTTTAAGACCAAAATGATTGTAAATGGATGCAGTGGTTTTCTCTCACGGACTACCCAAAAAGTCGATTTAGCAACTTAAGTATATAGATTATAGAAAATTTAAAGCATTTTTTAAATTGTATGATTTAATATGATAAATTTATTTAAAACTATCGTGACACATCCAATTTTTTTCACGACCCCCCTACCCCAGTTCGTTGCAACCTACAGTTTGCGCACCACTGTTCTAAACAACCCTCCCTCATTTGCCATATGTCGGACCGATCGTTACACCAAACAAACCTTCACGAGCCGAGATCTACTGAAAAGAAATTTTATCTGTATATTCGTAAGCACGCTATTCTTCGTTAAAGCCATGAATGAACATGAGTATTTGTACACTCTTATTAAATCAAAAGACTGATCTGGAAAATGTATCCCACATAAGTTTTATTTTCCGATAATGATTTCAAATATTATCCATGACCATGTTAGTTTGAAAAATCACACAAGCCAAATAATTAGCTCAAAAACTTTTTCTCAAAGCCCAACACTGTCTAATTAAGCGTTACGACGTCTTTATTTTTTAAAGCCCGGGAGAAAATATTCGTAACTGCTTTTGAAGAAGTGCTCCCAATACATTTGAGAGACCGACCCCCTTAAAAACGAAAACCACCTGTTATAATAAACCTCAATTCCTAATTATATCGCTTTTTGCGCGCTCCACTGAACGACAAATTACCTTTACGTCAAGAGAAATTTTTGAAAACTTGTCATTAATTGTCATGTCAGTTTTAAAACAGCATTTTCAAAGACTTTGCCTTATTAACATGTTATGCAAATGACATCTGTTGATCGCACACTACAATACATTCTTTAATACAGATGAAGCCAATGTGTCGTTCTCCAGTTTACAAATGCATGCATTTTCGCCGTTCGAGGATGCTTGATAATTTTCAACAAACGCGAAGAAGTATTTTCCTTCTTTTAATTCCGGGTCTTTGAAGTATTGTTATAACGGGACTTGAAAGAGGGGGAGGCACTGAATCGAAATACTACATTAATTAGCGTCTGACTGGGGAGGATTTAATGATCGTGCCCCTTTTACACATTTTCTCATTTCCCAGGGACTTTGCCATTAAGCTGTGCTCGTTTGGGGCAAATTAAAAATGGATGTCACGCGGTGGGTGAATAGGCATGGAATATCTTCTAAGCACCTGATAATATGTAAAGTCGTATCAACAAACTCACTTCAAAAGCGCTTTGAGAAGTCAACAAGTATACGCAGGCCCTGATTTTCCATTAGGCCCGGGAGGCCCGGGCCTAAGGGCCCCCGAATGTTGGGGGGGGGGCGCCCAAATTTTTTGTTTATTTTAAAAAGAAAAGAAAAAATTCCCAATTCATTTTTTTTTAATTTTACCTTTTTAATATCAAATTTTTTTTATAAATTCTTTCAAATTTGATTGATTGGTTCATCATATTTATAGTTATATGTACAGTTCATTATATGTTAGTGTATATAAGGGATTAATAGGTTTATCTAGTTGCATTGTACTGGTGATTTAATGATTAAGTTAATATGTTGTATTGCTTTTTGTTATTTGAGAATGTTCTATGGTTCTACGCTTCAAATAGCCAATTCTTGGTAAAATGGTACTTTCACAATGATTCATGATTATTTTTTTTCTGTGTCAGTTTTGAAAATGTTACTCCCAATGTTAGGGGTCCCCCCTCCCGAGTTGTGCCTATAGTCAAGAATTTTCTAAATCGGGCACTGAGTATATGAGTCTGACTTGTTAAATAAGCGATATTTAAAACATTTGTGGCGACGATACACTTATGTAAAAAGCAGCATTGAAGGACACAGAATGAAGGAAAAACTATATCATGACTTCCCGTTCCTTTTGAGGTACGCCTTTGAAACCGCACTTTCGATCAAAATATTGATTTTCCACTTACAATAATATTAAAGCCTCTTCTTTTATCTTTATAATTCTGTTTGAATTCTGTCCCGAGTTCACAGCAATTTTAACAACAGTTGTCAAAGCAACCGGGAGTAGCTTTTTGTCAAAATCAATTTTCGCATCATTTTTCTTGAAGCAAAACAGTAAAAAGGAATAAATTTTCTGAAATGCGTTAAATTTTGTGTTGCTCTTCAAACGTTTAGAAAGGGAATAATTACAAGATAAAAAGAACTTTTTATATACCATGTTTTTAAATTTTCTGTTGAATCATATAAACTTGACAATTCTTTGTATTAATAAATACTTTACAAATTTTTTTTTTGATGAATTATCCCATCAACTTGAAAGAAAATGAAGTTAATTGGAAGTTAATTTGCGATTAACTTTTAGTTCCCGATTTGGCCAATAGATGGCTGCACCAGCATACAAAACATAATTAACTGAAATTGAATTCAATGCTGCTTAAAGATGGCTAAAAGTATTAAAATAATGCATTTCATCGTGTTCTGAGCTATTCTAAAAGTTTCGAATGTCTAGCTAGTCGGGAAGTTAGTTAAAAATCGATTGAAAGATTTGAAAAGGACAAACACACAAACAAAAAAGAAAGAAAGTTAATAAAAACATGGTAATAAATAGACTACGCTCACAATTGTAGATTTATTAGTTACATCGGTATGATTTGCAAATGACAATGAATTTTAAACAAATTTTCTATACATCAGTACTAAAGCTGCTCCAGTTTCTGGGATAAATGGAATATCATCTTGCGAATACCCTACTCCCTATATTATCTTCAATCTCCAATTTATGAAATGACTAGCTGAATACCCGTGCTTCGCTACGGAGTACATTTAAATTAAATACAACGGTCAATGCATGCAATTAACTTGTATGTTTAATATTCATAAAACATACTATTTTGAATTAAATTCTTAAAAAACTTCTATCTCAATTAATCTAGTGGTTAAATTTTATCTTTTACTGTATTTTAATATTTTTTGTCAATTTATTTCGTTGTTATGCACGTGACACAAAATTAACTTAAAGTATCACAAAAAGAAAAAACCACGTGATCAGCATTCAATAAATTAAATTATAAAAATTAATCTTTAAAAATTCACCAAAAATCAGAAAATGGAGGTAAAGATTCGAAAAAGATTTCATTTTAAAGGAATTTTTATGAATTTCTCGTGATATAAATTTTATAACCCTCAGATTATTATTTTAAATGCAAACTAAAAAAAAGCTACAAAAACAGCTTAAAAACTTAATTTTAAAAAATCTAAGAAGAATTTTTCAAAATTCTTTCTTAGTGCACCCCTACACTATAAGAAGAATCACCATGCAAAATTTCAGCCCTTTAGGTCCAGCGGTTTGGTCTGTATGTTATCTGTCAGTCAGTCAGTCAGTCAGTCAGTCACTGAACTGTTTTATATGTATAGTGTAGCGTCACGACAAGTAGGTAAGGCTATTCTCTCTGAGGCATTTTGAAGAAATTTCACAACTATTGATCCATACCAAGAAAGACAGAGTTCTAATTAACAAACGAAGGCCAAATTTTTAAAACAAAAACTTAACAATTTATTAACAAAAAATAATTAACATTTAAACAGTGAAACATATTCAATTTAAAAATCCCGTGTAGATTCACAACTTACGGAGCCTAAACACACATCCGCACCGGCCGCGTTCTCTAGCGTCTCTCTCCAATGTCTGGATTTTCAGATGAGGTGGAGGGGCCGGCAGATTATCGGCTGACAGCTCTTCTTAGACGCCGAACTTTATTACATTGCAGAAACGTTAAGATGACAGCTTTAGTGGCTGCATCTGTGAGGAAAACGGTTTTTAATCCCCCCACGTGTGCCGAACTGGTGGAACCGAACAACACATTCCTTGAAAAATACGTAGCTGTGTTGCAAGCTCTTGTGGGGTCTCGGGAAAAAATAAGACCATATTTCCAGTACGCTACAATAGATACTATATTCGTATAAGATGTAGGTATCTCCCTCGACATTTGCTGCAGTCATCGCGTAGTTTAAACAACATTAAAGAATGTCCATTAAGACGTTTCACAGCATTTAATCATCACAAATATCATACAGACACGCACAAATAACATATGCACATGATACAGCACACGCGGGGATATTTCTTATAAACAGTCCCAACGACGAAATTCTTCATGCCTCACTTACACATTCGCGCTCGCGCCACCCTAGTTACGCGCAAGACATTCGCGAGACATTACACAATCCTGCATCGACGCGAGTGACCGTTCTCACATTCGCGCCTCTTGCCGTGAACAAGACTTCATGTCACAACTTCTCGTCGACATTCTCCCCTTTGACTCGTGCCAGAAAACCGCTCCCGAAGCGAGCGCCACGATTGGCGAGGAGAAAAGCGGGATGAGCGCACCGTTTACACATTCGCCTTGCATCTCCCCAAGCGATTCGACTCGCCGCTAGCGCGACTGTGTAAATGCGGTGTCAGTCGTGCGCCGATCGTTAAGCTGCATTCAGACTACGCTGACGTGACATGTTGACACGCGCTGACGTGTTAACACGTCAGCGTCAGGCGGTGTGTGCACACTACGCTGACGTGTCGTGACGAATTCACGTTAGTTGTTGTTTGGTTCTCGTAAGGTGGCTCTTCTTAGTACAATTATAAAGGAATGCATTCCATAGTTTCATTGGCAATGGTGGATGCTAATTATAAATTCCCGATGATTGATGTTGGAGCTTATGGGAGGAGCAGTGATTGTGGGACATTTGAGAGATCAACATTTGGCAAAAAGTTAACAACTAACCAATTTAATCTCCCATAAGATGCTCAGCTAACATCGTCAAGTGATTTTTTCCCTATGTTAGTGTCGTTGATGAGACTTTCCCATTAAAAACTTACTTAATGCCTCCCTATAGCAAGAACTCCATAAATAGCGATGAAGAAAAAATTTGTAACTGCAGGCATTCAAGAGCACGGCGCACAGTAAAAAATGCATTTGGCATATTAGCAGGAAGGTGGAGAGTGTTTCTGAAACCCATAGAAACTCAACCGGAAACTTGTTATTATATTGTTTTAGCAGCATGCTGTCTTCATAACATGCTCAGAGGTTGTAAAACAATTACACCTTTTGGACAGCAAGTAAGAGAGGAAGAAATAAGAAGTTTTCGAAATGTCGAAGCGATTCGTGGAAATTATGTTCGTGAAGTTGGACTAGTGAGGGAGAAGTTAAAAAAATACTTCATTTCTCCAGAAGGGGCTGCAAGCTGTTCATGGAATTGGGAGAGTATTCATAAACGCAGAATGGCCCATTAATATTTTTGTAAACAATTTTTATTACTATTTTTACAAACAAATTTATCATTTTTGTTGCTATAATTTTGAGTTATTAAAGAATGTAAATAAATAACCTGTAGTAAAAATTTTTTCTGCCTAGTATTCAAATTATTCAAGTACTCTACAAATAAGTAGGTAATGTTTTGGTCGAAGACCGTCGTCTGCCTATAATCTTTAATTGTAATTACGATCAATCAAAATAATATATAAATTTATAAATATACATAAACTAAGCTCATATAAATTATTTTTGCTATTTAAAAGATTTAAAAACCAGAGGGGACGAACACCTGTTTACATTGTATTGTTGCACACTCCCTTTGTTTACATTTGACAAGATCAGTAGCCAACTGTTGCCACTAATTCATAAAAGACAAATTTTTTGGTATGAAAAATCTAAATGAAATACTAAATTTATAAATGTAAATAATATAATCACATATAAATTCTTTTTGCTATATAAAAGACGGAAATAGAAAACAGAGGGTAGGGATACCTGTTTATATTGTTAAATCACCCCTTCCTCTTTGTTTACATTTTACAAGATCAGTAACCAACTTTGCCACCAGTTATTAAAGAAATCAAAATTTATGCTATGGCAATTTTAAGGAAACACTGATTTTCTAAACGTGTTTTAATGTGTTTGAAATATTAATTAAATCAATCAAACGGCCTAACTTTGCAATAAATTAGTAAATAAATGCAAATATTACTTGATATTTCCAGGATTCTTCCAATCTCTTCCCATGCATTGCGTGCATATTTGTTTCTATAATCTTTGTTGAAATGGTCGAATAAAATAGGGTGTTTCTTCACATGCTCGATGAGCTCTTCATCCATATTCATAGCTGACGGCCTGACGCCTACTGACGAGATCTGGGAATTTATATTTGGAACTGACGCGTCAGGGAGCGTGTTTTCTCACTTCAAAACACGACACAACACGCCAGCGTAGTATGCACACTCCTTTTTAAAATAATGGTTTAATTTTTTTCGTAGCACGTCAGCTGACGTGTCAACACGACACGTCAGCGTAGTGTGAGTGCACCTTTATCCAAAACTGCTATGTGTACATATTCGACTACGCTCACAGCGGGGTCAGCATTGACCTTGACCTTGGCAGCTCGGCATCTTTGATTGGGGGACGATTGTTTGTACGGTCACTGGGGGTATTCGTTACATATGTTCATTTTTGAGTTATCCTGTTTGGCAGAAATGTCCAGATGGCACCCATTTTTTCCATTCCCCTCCCTTGTAAAAAAATTACTATAACGTAACAGCTCCATTTTTTATAAATTTTCACAAATTTTAACTGACATGCCATTCTCAAAAATAGAGAAAAAGACAAAATTAAAAAAAAATTCGAAACTCATCTCCGAAGGTGTACGACTACCTTAATGGAAGCATGAAAAAAATTCATTTCGACATACAGAGAAGGGCTTCCTAGGATGCTTGGTTCGAGTCCCTCGGGCGCCACTGAATACTCTCATGTATAGCCCGGGGACGTTAAATTGAGGTGACAGCAGAGTGCGATGTGGATACACACATACACACATACACACATATATATATATATATATACACTACCGGCCAAAAGTTAAGATAGAGCATGTCTTTTATGTCTAATTTAAAAATGAATGAAAAGAGAAACAAAAAAGTAGGACGAAATGTGCACTAAATAGTTCTTTATTAAATGCGACAAAGATATTTACACAATTTACATAATTTACACAAGTTACAGCAAAAAAGCACATTTGGCAGAAAACTCCATTATTGGAGAAAACGGTACATCACAGTTTTATGTGGAAAAATGTCATGGAAACATAAAAAAAAGGTTTCTAATAAGGAATATGTCCACCCCTATCTGTAATTAAGATGTCGGACACCTAAATGGGAAGCGAAGACCAGACACAGAGTTAACCTTGTTCCAGCTCATGTAACGACCTTGGAGGAGGACTTAAAGCAGCAACATGTCTACCAAGGTAGTTCCAAATATGTTCTATCGGATTCAGGTGTAGAGATCATACTGGCCATCCCATTTGCTCCAAACCGTGACCCTCAAGGTAATCCTCTTCAAGAACAGCTCGGTGAGGTCTTGCATTATCATGCATTAGAATGAATTCGTTGCCAATAGCAACGGCATATGAGCGGACAGAGTTTCTCTATGGAACACATGCTGGTCAGTGTAACCACCGAGAGAGATTCCTGCGAAAACCATGATTCCACCACCTCTGTAACTGTCTTTCAGCAATGTTGGAATAGTTGTATCTGGTGCCTTGTTCCCTCCAGATCTGCAGACGCCCTGAATCGCTCTCAAGTGAGAACCTGGACTCATCTGTGAAGAGTACAGAATCCCATTGCTGCATGGTCAAGGAAACGTGTTCGCTTGCCCAACATAAACGGGCACTTCTCTGTCGTCGGTTAAGTGGAACACATACTACTGGCCTTCTCGCATAGAGACAACAATTGTGAAGGATTTACGCTACTTCGCACCTTAGTAGCGTATATACTTGTCCCTGAAGTGATAAAATGATCTGCAAAAGCTGAGGCAAAGGAATGCTTCTCTTTCTTCGGGCCAAAAGAGCTAGAAAGCGCAGGTGTTGTAACTCATAGTCGGACTGTAACAACATGTCTTCTAGACACAGAATCTTCTGATGTAAACTGATTCCACAGTCGTTGACCACACCTCGAGACACATTGAGACGTCTAGCAGCATCAGCTTGTCACAATCCCATTTCCATCCATCCGATCGCCCGCCACCTTGGTGAATCGGGCAAACGACTGGTCCGAGATATTGGTAGACTCTGCTGGATACTGCCAACAAAAATTGAAAATAAACATTCATGCACAATACTTACACACAAAATCATGAAAGTTTGATTTTTCCACATTTTCTCTTACTTTTATATAAGTGACAATTCTTTAAAATGAAAGTGGTGACCAATGTTTTTTTTAGCATAACTTTTCTTAAGTTCGATACTATCATTCATATACACTATGAATTTTATTGTTACTGCCTTTATTTTAAATGTGAGATTCGGAAAACATGCTGTACCTTAACTTTTTGAGGGCAGTATATATATATATATATATATATATATATATATACACATACATATATACATTATATACATATGTGTATGCATATATATATATACATACATATGTATAAGTATATGTATATATAAATATACAGTGGTATTTTGTACGTCTCGCAACGCTCTCCGGATGCGATATGAACAGGCCATAAAGTGTGGAATCTGAAATGCGCCGACGTTCTATTTGCCGCCAATAATTCCTCACAACCCTTCATTTTGCCACGCACAATTCATCTGTCACACCCCAAGTGGAATTTATTACAAACTGAAAATCTCTACAGCTCTCTCTCTCGGTTAAGTGTACCCTGCAACGGCTTGAGGGACAACTCGAAGAGATATGAAAAATGGCTGTTTTGCTTCTTTTCCCCCGGGATGTTTGTTTCTTCACCTCAATCTCAGACGTTTTCTAAAAAAAAAATATCATCTTTTGTGTATTTTAGTGGCACGTATTTTCTTATTTATTCTAGGAAAAACTTTTTTTTCTCACTGTTGTGTATCAAAACCTGAATTGACTCAAGTGTTTGTGTTTTTTTCCAGAAGAATTTTTATACCCTTAGGAAGTACATGTAGATTCTTGGATAAAATAAGAATACATAAAAAGCATTGGTTTCTCTGAATACTGCCCGAGAATTGCTACTTGTTGAAAAAATCTATTCTAGTTGTTGCGTATCTAAAATGGCCTATGTACGAGGATCCAACTGTTGAACTATTTATCACCGAGATGGATCTCATTTCTTACTCAGGTAGTTTAAAATGTATATACATACACACTGAAGAGAGAGAAAATAACTGGTACACCTTCCGAATATCGTGTAGGGCCCCAAGAGCCCGCAGAAGTGCCGGAACACGACGTGGCAGGGACTCGACTAATGTCTGAATGTATCCTGAAGGTAATTTCCAACATGAATCCTGGAGGACAGTCCCCAAATCCATAGGAGGGAGAGGGGGTTGAGATCTCTTCTGAATAGCACGTTGCAAGGCGCCCCAGATATGCTTAATAATGTTAATGTCTACGGATTTAGGGTGGACATTGGAAGTGGATTAAGTCAGAAGAATGATCCTGGAGCCACTTGGTAGCAACTCTAGGCTTTTTTTTTTGGAGGGGGGGGGTGTTGTTGCATTGTCCTTCTGGAATTGTCCAAGTCCGTCGGAATTCATAATAGATATGAATAGGTGTAGATCAAGGGTGTCAAATTCGCGGCCCTTCGACGAACATTTTTGCGTCCCGGCCTATATATTGGCACACAATACTATATAATAAAATAACCGACGCAGAATTATAATAAGATAGGAAGAATTCGCTAAATGTTATTTAAATGATACTCTTTTTTGCTATTATTAAACAAAATGCATATATTTATGTTGGATTTACTGTAATTAGATAAATAAACCTACGTTTCTATTGATATTGATTTTTTTTGCGGCCCACCTATAGTTAAACCTTGTTTGTTTGGTCCAAGGTAGCCTTTGAGTTTGACACCCCTGGTGTAGATGATCAGAAAGGAGGCTTATGTACTCGTCACCTGTCACAGTCGTCTCTAGACATATCAGGGGTCTCATATCACGCCGATTGCACGAGCCCCATACCACTACAGAGGCTGCACCAGCTTGAATAATCTCCGGTTGACATGTCAGGTCCATGGATTCCTGAGGTTGTCTCCATACCCGTACACGTCCATCCGCCCGATACTATTGGGCTATCTGACGAGTCTCGTTCAGAGACTCGTCAGACCAGGCAATGTGTTTCCAGTCAGCAATGGAGTCCGATGGTCCCAACAGTCCAATGGAGGTGTTGTCGGGTCCAGACAAGACGTAAAGCTTTATGCCATGCAGTCAGCAACGATACACGAATAGGCCTCAAGCTCCGAGAGCCCAAATCGATGACGGTCCATTGAACAGTTCACATTTGTTGATGTCCCAGAAATGAAATCTGCAGCAATTTGAGGAAGTGTTCAACGTCTATCTCGTTTAAGGATTCTCGTCAATCTTGGACGGTCCAGTTCTTTCAAGGTCTTTTTACAGCCGCAAACGCTGTCGGAGATTTGATGTTTTACAGGATACGTGATATTCATGGTATACTCGTTAAATGGCCATGCGCGAAAATCCAGGAGCTGCTATGGGAGATGCCAGAAAATCAGAGATGCTATGTCCCATCTCTCGTGAGCCGACTATAACACAACGCTAAAAGTCGCATAAATCATGATAACCTGCCATTGTTGCAGAAGGAACCGATCTTACAGATTCGCTAGACTCCTGTTGTCTTATATAGGCGCTGCCAACCGCATCGCAATACGCTGATTGGTTGTATATCACCGTTATTTGCATACGCACGCCTGTTTCAGTTTTTGGCTCATCAGTATACATATATATATATATATATATATATATATATATATATATATATATATATATATATATATATATATAATGCCATGTTATTTTGTCACTGTTTTATGAGTGGAAGAGTGAACTAGCATTTTGCTGTCTCGGCGATTATTGCATTTCAAAAATAATTGACTCGTTTAATCATATTCCTGAAAATTTTCTCTTTTTTAAAAATATTATAATTACAAAATAAAAAGAACTTTTTTTATACCACGTTTTTAAATTTTCTGTTGAATCATATAAAATTGACAATTCTAAGTATTAATAAATACTTTTAAAATTTTTTTTTTGATGAATTATCCCATCAACTTGAAAGAAAATGATCAAATGCGTAATAAAGAGAGCAATTATAAAAAATTTCAAACAACAAAATTAACTGAAAATGAATTCAATTATGATTAAAGATGGCTGAAAGTATTAAAAGAATGCATTGTCATCGTGTTCCGAGCTATTCTAAAGGTTTCAAATGTCTGGCTAGTTGGGAAGTTAATTAAAAATCGATTGCAAGATTTGTACTGGACAAACACACTAACAAACAAGAAAGCGAGTTAAGAAAAACATGGTAAAATGATGAAAGATCTTGAAAACAACGAGTTTGTGGGAAGTTTTGCGTAAAAATAGCAAATACCTTCACTGAAACATTTCAGAAGTTGCGTTGCAAGAAGTTTATGGAGAGGATTGTTTTATCTGATCCCAATGCTATGAATGGCACCTACGTTTAAAATCAAGCAAAGTCATCCACCAAAGACGATTCAAAAATTGGGCGCCCTTCCACGTCAAAGGCGATCTTCACGTCGAGGAAGTGCGTGTTTTGATTCGTGCAAACCGTCGTTTAGTTGTCTGGGAGATTGCTGAAGATCTAGGCATCAGCAAAAGCTTATGTACTGCAATTTTTATCTGGATGTTATGAGGCGTTTAAGAGAAGCAGTGTTACGGATGAGGCCGAAAGTTTAGAGGTTCAATTTTGGATGCTGCAGCATGATAACGCACTTGCACACTGGTCACTCATTATCCTTGAATTTTTGGCCAAATAAGAGGTGACTGTCATCCCGCAATCTCCAGATTTGGCCCCTGCGGACCTTTTTTTTTGTTCCCAAAGTTGACATTCACCTTGAAAGGTCGACGATTTCAAACAATAGTTGAGATCGAATAAGAAAATTCGCCGCGAGACTTATATGCGAGCCCACAAAAGGATTTCCAGGAGGCATTCCAGCAATTTTTGAATCGTCTTTGGTGGATGACTTTGCCTGATTTTGAACGTCGGTACCATTCATAGCATTGGGATCAGATAAAACAATCGTCTCCATAAACTTCTTGCAACGCAACATCTGAAATGTTTCAGTGAAGGTGTTTGCAATTTTTACGCAAAACTTCACACAAACTCGTTGTTTTTCAAGATCTTTCATCATTTTACCATGTTTTTATTAACTTGCTTTCTTGTTTGTTTGTGTGTTTGACCAGTACAAATCTTGCAATCGATTTTTAACTAACTTCCCGTCTAGCTAGACTATTGAAACTGTTAGAATAGCTCAGAACACGATGACAATTCCTTCTTTTAATACTTTTAGCCATCTTTAAGCAGACCTGAATTCATTTTCAGTTAATTTTGTTGTTTGAAAATTTCTTATAATTGCTCTCTTTATTACGCATTTGATCATTTTCTTTCAAGTTGATGGGATAATTCATCAAAAAAAATTTTAAAAAAGTATTTATTAATACATGCATTTGTCAAGCTTATATGGTGTATAAATAGAGGAGGAGTGTATTTTGAAAGAGACATGTCTGATTAAATGGCACACTTATAAACTGGTGATTTATTTTATAAGTTCGGTTTCTTTTAGGACAGACTTCGTACAGTATATGTGTGTTTTTCCTTCGTACAATTTAAAATAGCGCCGAGTAACAGCTAAATATTACAGAACGGAAAATAACTGGACACTTTGTAAAAAATACAGACGTCCAACTGTAAGAAACATCCACATTGTTCACCGAAATGTAGTCACGCACCGCGACAGACGATTTCACTGGGACCAAGAGCAGTTAAAACAGAGACGTGAGGGAGGCAGCTGCACTCTGCTGCCAAGGCTGTGACTAGGATTGCCAACTGTCCCGGATTGGCCGGGATTGTTCCGGTATTGGAATCGCTGTCCCTGATCCCGGATGAATGCTAAATTGTCCCGGAATGTAGCGGTCACATAAAATGTGTGTCACATAAACAGTGTAGTCACATAAACAGTGTGTGGACGAAGGCCAGGAATAACATGAATATCGACTTATTGAAGGCGGAATTGCAAATACGACTTAATAGTGAATCGTGTGCAGAATTTGCGAACTTTTTAAATACGGACTCACTTGCGAAAGAATTCGTGATTGCAGCAAAAAGTGAGAGAAAATATTATTGGAAAAACTCATAAAAATATAACGTTAAATTTGTTATTATAAGATTTAAAATTTTTATTATTATTATTATGTAATATATATATATATATATATATATATATATATATATATATATATATATATATATATATATATATATATATAATTAAGTTTCTATAATAGTTGAAATAAAAAATATAAAAAATAAATTAAAAAAATTCTGTATTTTAATTTTTTCATACATAAAAAGTTTCCTCAGAAAACTAGGTAATGGCTGACTGATAATGATGATGATGTTTAGTATTGAGTTATTTGTCCCGGAATCGTCACAGAAAAAGTTGGCAACCCTAGCTGTGACCCATATGGATCGCGATCTCCGTGTTAAAATGAACTTCGCGATCGAGCGGGCATCTTCTCTCGAATAGACACAAAACAAACACTTTCGCTGATTTATTTTTTTACATATATAAACCTATCCCTAGGATTGAAGGACTAACCACATCATCAACTATTTATGGAAATAACTATTTTGAGTATTCTGGTATTTTATAGAGCGTGGTGGCCCGGTCGGCATAGGCGTCGAGCCAGTGATCTCCAAGTTGCTAGTTCGATACCCGACGCTGACAAAACCACCGATGTGTACATAAATGGCGGCTGGTGTATGGAAAAAAACCTGTCTTAGCTGCAATAACCTCAAAGTTGCCAAGCATTACCTCTGGAGGTGCGGGGTCAAGTGTTCCGGTCTCATCACTTGACTCGGTTCAAAATTACGGTACCGGTATCTTTCAAACCGGTGCAACGTGGACCTATCCCCTGTGGTGCACCCGGGACAACGCATGCGGTGATGTGGTCGCACACTTCTGGCTTCTCCCAGAGAAAAGCATACACTCAGCTTCCTGCGATTGGAAAAAAAGTTTTTTATACTAGAGATCACTTAAAGGTGATATGTGTGACTCGTGATCATTGGCATTCCCATCGAACTGATTGAATGGATTGAAATGACGACTTATATTCGTTGAGCGATTAACGGATTAGAAAAATTATTCAGGTTTGAACGAATAGTGGGATTAGATCACACTGTTTGTTCCTTTGATCGTTTTGCTATTTAGTTTTCTATGTATTTATACATATATATCTATATATATTCAGTGAAACTTCTCTATGGAGGCCAGTTTTGGTTCCGAAAATAAGGGGCCTTTTTGAGGGATGACCGGTTACAGACGTTTCAATATATATCATATATTATCTATATCTATATCTATATACCGGGTGGTTATAATTAAACTTCCCCAATAAACGTCATCCTAGAGCGCAAACGGGTGAACGGAATGCAACGAAATTCCGTATATGGGCTATACACGAGATGAGCTCACGTCCATCGACTTGAAATTTTGCAGGTGAATGAAGGTGGTCACGTGGAGCGGCTTTCCCTACATCGTCCTCGACACGATTAACAACTGCTCCTCTTGTGCAATTTCGTCCTAATCTGTTCTTGCTTCTGCAAACTGAACTGTTTTTGTTTCTCCCTTACCTTTACTTAATGTGGTTCGAAGACAAGGTAATCAGAAACTAGTCAATAAATGTTAATATTGTTTCTTTATTCCGTTTTGGTCGTTTATTGTGTTAAATTTCATGTTTTTCCCGAAAAGACGCCCTCTGGTGGACATTTTGAAACCAAATTTTTTTTTTGGAATTCCGTGAGCGCATCTCGTGTATAGCCCACATACAAAATTTCGTTGCATTCCGTTCACGAGTTTGCGCTGTAGGATGCCGTTTATAGGGGAAGTTTAATTATAACCATCCGGTATATATAGATAGATAAATAAATAAATAAAGTATATATATATATATATATGTCTTCCTTCTTTTTATATTTTCTTCCAATGAATCATTACAAAACTAAGCAAAACCGAATTCCCAATTCCTCGATCTGTATCGTGCCCTGGAAGTCAAACATCTCTTTACAAAAGATTGAGTAGTTGGAGCATTCCGTGACCATTTAGTCTTAACGGAGTCACTTAAGGCGGAAATGAGGTTTGGAAGAACCGAGAAAATAGTCTCTAATGGTGATGAAATATTCCTTCTATCAGATAAGAATGGCGATACGGGGACTCCGGTCTGCCACTATTTCTGGGGAGGCTTTTTGCGAAAGGGATCATTCCCGCAGTCAGCGTAAGTTGAACTCGCTCGTTATTTTTTTTTTCGAAATCGTACACGAAATGAAATAAATTCACTGAAAATATAAACTGGTACCTTCTTGAAAACAGAAAGTAAGGAAATTCGACGAAATGTAAAATGTCGGTTTTGAGAAAAATTCCGAAATTTCTTCTGATAGAATGTGTATTTCTGTTCCTAAATCTGTTTTTATTTCTTCTGTGCGGTTGTTAGAAAGAAAACAGAGCGACTTAAAGAAGAGCAGGAGCAGTTAATTTCAATACAGGTGAAAACTTTAACTGCGTTTCCTGAAGAAGTCCTTTTTCAAAGTAAATGTAAATGATTATTGTGATAACTCGAAATATAGGGCGATTCCATCGAATGAGGTATGAATAACTCTCACTATGCACAATATCTCAAACTAAAATTAATGTGTTACATAGCTTGACGTATGTGTGATCGATTGCATTACATTCGATGCTGAAAGGGATCTCCTTTTTCTGCCAGACACATTTCGACACGGCGCTCCATGTACCTCAACGTATTGACAAGGATATCAAGGGAAGTCTGTAGGTGTCAGATCCAGCGACCGTGGTGGCCAAAGGGCCAATTTCTACCGAATCTATGATGCTGAACCGACACATCGTGCACCACGCACCCACTTTTTGATCATGGAGCGATGTTTGGTGAGTGGCAAAGGGATATCTGCGACCCGCACACGGGTGTTTTGCGAGTTGACATAACCCGACAAATCGAACCCCGCTGTATCCGATAATTATGTGATGGGATGGGACGAAACAACGAAGAATACGTTGTTCAGTCCAGATTGCCTCGTCCTAGCAAGAGTTATTACAGAATATTCGGGGCTTGATTTTTTTTATGGTGGAGATATGTAAAAGATAACTTTTCTGTATCACCGCTAGCCACTCACCTCGATGACCTTAAAATCAGATAGCACCAGCGATCCACTCAGTGGATCATGATTGGCTGGGAGGAATTCTCTTGATGGCCTTGATGTTGCAAGTGGTGACCACATCGAAAGCAGGAAATGAAAATAGATTGTGAGCAGAATGCTTGTGACTTGGCTGGAGTTTTGAAACACTTTTCTTTAACCCTTCAGCGTATACAAAGTGCAACATTTTCGTAATTTTGAATGGTTTGTTTCTACATGTAAGGTTTGAATGTTCTAAGCAGTTTCTACTTAGAACTATAGCTACACCCTTTCTAATGTAGATCTGATTTTCTGACCTTTGCATTCCTTTCCATTCATTGTTAGTAGTGATTTAACCGTGGTAAACCAGCGATTATACTGGATTACAATACGACAAAAGCGGGAGTTGTTGTAGTCGATCAAATGTGCAGAGATTAAACGGTATCCCGCATATCACGAAGATGGACAATCTCATTGTTTTTTTAGGTTTTCGGATATAATAGGAATCAATTCGCAAGTTGTCCTTAGATCCAATAAACCGGATAGTTTTGAAATAAGGCGATTGTATCTGCATTCTTTGGCCTTTGATTATAAACATAAATCAATTTTATCAACATTTTATATCTTGTTATAAAACACAGAATTATCAATTTTTAATTTGAAAAATAAGTTTATTACAAAAGAAATAATCACGGTTGAAACAGACGTTAGATTTCTTTTTCTGTATCAAGCGCGCCGGCTGGTGTTCCAAAAATTGGCGCGTCCACTGAAGGGTTAATAAAATATTGCGTGATGAATTCTGTTCATTCTTTTTGAATAGTACCGTGTTATTTCAACCAATTCAAATATACCACTGCATTAGTTTTTCTAATTTTTCTCCCATTATATACGAGTTGTTTCAATAATATAGGTAAACCGCTACTTTAAAAAAAAAAGTCAAGAAATGACGTTACACTTACAAAAGAGCAATGGAATAGGGTTATGGGAATAGTTACAAAGGAAGCACAAAGGAATTGAGTGATTACAAATGACGTACAGGCAAAAAATATAATAATTAAAAATACACGAGGTTATAATTTATTTCTTTAAAAGATCTGCCGTACGTTTATGCCTGTCAATAAAAAACTCGTTAGGTAACGCCATTTTAATATTATTCATGAATTCGCGAATGTTCCGAGAACATAAAGTGAACTTAATGATGTCGTATTGGAGAGGAAAGTGTTTTGTGTTCTTTATTTTTCTCGAACTGTTTACTCATTATTTATGTAAATAACGAGAAGGACATTCTTGAGTTTTCGGCTGTTAATTAAAATAGATATTCGAAAAATTATGGATAGGAATTGCTTTTGCAAAAAAACTCTTTGAAATGTTTGATTTCAAAACGAAGATTGAACAAAATGCGGCTTAATACAAAGGATCAGCTAAACTTGTTAGAAAATCTCAGAGGTTTTTTTTTTTTCCATGATTCCGATTTATTGAAATAATAAGAGTGCATAATTAGGAATGGGGATGGAAACCTTTTATAGAGAGTATAATCATTTTTATAGACTGTATTAATTTATTATCTTACTAATTTATGCAAAATTGAAAACCTGCATTACGTTTATATTAAAAAAGTACATTAAATTACTATTTTTCTTTATTTACTGACGAAAATTTTACACTTGTATTACAATCTGGTAAATTTAAAAATACTCAACTTTAACAGAAATATTTGTTTGCGGGTGAAAAGCTTACTTTTGATTGAAGAATTTTTTATGAAGAGAGGCATCTATTGTAAGAATTCAAAATTTAAAATACATTTGTGTACCTGAGTTCGTTAGGATTAAATAAATTCTCTTCAGAAAGTGCACACAAAATAAAATTTATTGTTCTGTAAATTCTTCAGGCGCATACATGAATTCAAACAGAAAACACGTAACAACTGTCTTTCATACAGCAGAAGACTCTAAAAACACAAGTCAGGATACAGAGTCTTCAATACAATACAACCCTAACGCAGTTCCAACACATTCAGTTCTCAGCAGAAATTGAACACTGAGTTCTAACGCCAATGTCAGGTATATTTATAGACTTCCAAAGCGCCCCCTATTGATCAGCCAGCTAGATATCTCCAGAAGCTTCTAGAAAGGTCTAGACGGCAAGTTGGTGGCCATTTGGCGAAATATCGCCAAATTTAGCGACCAAAATAAGTCACTAAATCCATGCCAATTTGGTGATAACTCCCAAATTTGGCTAGATTACCATATACTCGTAAAGTTCGTAACAATATACAGTGGAACCTCGCTTAACGAGCACCTCGCATAACGAGTATTTCGCATAACGAGTAAAATAAATCGTAAAAAAATGGCTCGCTTAACGAGCAACATTTCGCATAATGAGTGACGTGGGTGGAAATTCCCTCTTTACGTCACTCGGATCTTCACGTCACCAAGATCATAAACCGCCGAAAAATAAGTATTTAAGGGTAGTCATGGATAGTTCGATAAGCCAATATCATGGGACTGGAGGATAACAATGATAATGAGGAGCTTGTGGAAAAGCACAACCAAGAAATAAGCCAAGCTGTCCATCAACCAAGCTGTCCATCGAACAACCAATAGAATTGCAGTGTCTTTCATAGCAAGCAGTTGTAGAGAAGAGTTTGTCAGTGGAGAAGGACGAAGAAACAGCAAAGAAACAATCTTCTGGGGCAATAAAAGAAATGATGAAAGCATGGGAAATTGTTGCAACTTAAGTTACAAAGCATCACCCTGATAAGACGGTGGCTATGCGCGCTATAAATTTATTCAGTGACAATGCGGTGACACATTTTCAGCAAATTTTGAAGCGCCGAGAAAAACAAATGTCGCTAGATAGCATCCTAGTAAAAAAATTAGATGTGTGTCATAAATTCGTAAATAATAAACTACATATGGATGATTTTACTCCTTAAGAATTTATGTATAAGTAATTTTCTTTAAATAATAAACGTTACATCAAAACAATTTTGAGTATTTTTTGGCATGGAACGCATTATCGTATTTTACATTAATTTATATGGGAAAAATTGTTTCGCTTAACGAGTGTTTCGTATTACGAGTAAGACTCTAGAACGAATTATGCTCGTTATGCGAGGTTCAACTGTATATATAAATGAGAGTAAAAAAAGCTTGCTCTTAGTTTTAACTTAATATGTATTCCAAATTCTCTTTTTCACTTTAAAACGACCCTTTTTTCCAAAATGCGACCTAGTGATAACATAATTCATAAATTATACTAACATCGTAATGTACGTGCCGTCGGTTCTCCCATGAACCATAAATACCCCAATCTTGCAATGAATGCATAAAATTCTATAACACTCACATACATGGAAGCAAAACCGTGTGCATTCCATTAACAGATGTAATAAATAGGGCCTGTTTTAAAACAATTTTTTTTACTAGCGGAGGGTCGAAACCATCGCTTCCCCAATCTGGAATATTGAAAAACAAAATGAAATCAGTAGCAAAAGAGGGACTATACCCCTTGATTCATTCTAACCCTGGTGGACCAACAGGCACATTCTATTTTTATATACCCTTGAAGTGGGGAAATTTTGGCTCTTGTAACTTAGCAGCCGCGATGTCAAGCCACGACTTTTTGGGGTCTAAATTTGGTCTCTTGTAAACGCGCGTCTCTTTCCACTCAAGTGGCCATTACTGCTAATATAATCTCCAACGTGTATCATTATGTTTTTGTGTCTTCTGCCAAAGTCCGTTACCATGCTGATGATGGCCGAATAAAATATTTGGACAGCGCCTGTGAGCTCTATTTCTCTGTATCCATGACTGAATCTCCTACATTTTGTGCGGTATTACACACACACACACACACACATATGTATGTGTGTAAGTAATAATAACGCTCCAACAATTATCAACTCTTTTCTATGGATTTTCTATTTTTTATATTTTTTCCCTTCTCATATACCTCCTCGCGTTTTTCTGTTTGACGCTGCCTGTTGGGGCATATTGCACCACAGATAGCCATGTGAACAAATTAAACTAATTTTTCCTTTGTGCTAGCGTGAGTGTCAACCTGCGAATTTCGAGATTGGATATGCATTGACCAGCACATCACTATCCATTCATTCTCTCTTTTCTTTGTGAATACGTCAATAGATTCCAGTCTTGTTATAAATTGTTAACCGTAAATAATAAATATTATACCGAAGTAAGAAAAGCAATATACCCACCCACTGGATTGTTTGGTTGGATTTTGATGCTGCTCAAGCCAGACTGTATTTATTTAACCATCACAAGCCATCGTTATAAGGATATAATAGTGAGATTCCTTACATATAGAAATTCATCTTTGACAGTAATGTATTAGGTAGAAATATGCCTTAAATATGGGCTGTGAAAGAGTTTTTAGTTAAGTTCTTCTCGTCCAATTGTTGGTCAGTAAGAATACAAATTTCTCTCTACTACATTCAGCATACCTAAAATGAATTATAGGTAATCAGGAACTGAACTAATCTGGTCAAACTTCCTACTTGTAAGTGTAAAGCTTATTCAAAAGATCTTGCATAATGCGCTATCGTATATATATATATATATATATATATATATATATATATATATATATATATATATATATATATATATATATATATATATATATATATATATATATATATATATATATATATATATATATATATATATATATATATATATATATATATATATTCTTGGGGTACAGCAGACCAAGCAGCTTCCACACGTTGTCAAAGTTGATCTGCTGTGGCTGCTGGGGATGGAATCTGGGTCAATCGTAGAGCAACCATGGACCACATGTTTTCTATCGGCGAAAGATCCGGAGAGCGAGGCGGCCAGGGAAGCAATTCAATCTGGCGATTGACGAAGAACCGTTGGACAATGCGTGCCACGTGTGGCCGCGCATTATCCTGTTGAAATATGGCTGTGGGCAAGCCCTGAAGGTAAGGAAGGACAACTGGCTCCAACACCTCGGAGATGTAGCGCTGGCTGTTTAAAGTACCGGCAATGCGTACTAGAGGTGTGCGATAGTGATATCCAATACCGCCCCATACCATAATACCCGGTGCAGGACCAGTGTGGCGGTGCATAACGCAGCTGTTCAGCATCCTCTCTTCACAGTGTCTCCAGACTCGAATGCGACCATCGTGGTGTTGCAGACAGAAGCGTGACTCGTCAGTAAAGACAATTTCATACCATTCTGCCGTCCACATCCTTCTGTCATCGCACCATTGGCGGCGGAGACGTCTGTGGTTCTGCGTCAAGGGTAGACAAAGCAATGGACGTCTTGCGGACAGACCACTCTGCTGTAAACGGCGTCGAATGGTACGCGCAAACACTGGATGATGCGTTACAGACTGCATGTTCTGTGCTATGGTTCGTGATGTAACTGAGCGATCCGTCACTGCCATGCGCACAATTTGCCTGTCATCACGTGAAGTGGTGCGCTGAGGTGGATGCGATCGAACACGCCGGTCCGTCGTACCCTCCTGCATCCAACGATCACATATCCGCATTACAGTTGTTTGGTTTCGTCCAGCACGACTACCGATTTCCCTGAAAGATAATCCACAATCTCGGTAGGCCACTATCCTTCCTCTATCGAACTCGGATACTTGATCAAAAGATGATCGCTGTTTTCGACGAGGCATAATTGATCGTTTTTTTTTGAAAAAACGACAAGAAAAACACAATTGCTGAAATTGAAATCGTCGAAATCTCCAAGCCTTAAATAGCGCTTTGAAGTGGCGCCACAGGCGCGCGTGATGTGCGTCTGCGCTGAAATTCTAATCATTTGCATATCTCACCTCCGCTAATGCATGTTGTAAATTTCATGTTATTTGCATGTTTCCTTCAGGGTGTTGCATTTACAGTGGCCAGCAGTGTATATATATATATATATATATATATATATATATATATATATGTGTGTGTGTGTGTGTATTTGAGGTTTTAAAAGACTCAATTTATGAAAATTTCAAGGTAAAACCATCATTTCAGTAAGATTCCATGCTTCCGTAGTATGACGATCTTCAAAGGCATTCCTTAATCGAGCTGGACGTTGCAAAAACATGCATATCTGAGTGCGTAATATTCAGCCTCCAATTTTAAAACCGAGAGAAATCCTTTTCCGATTACATCTTCGCGTGTTAAGAAATGCCGCCGTCGCAATTTGTTAAACCAAATTGAATATTCAAACCGTCCCGAATCTACAACGAAAGGAATCTTATCCCTTTTCTTCAAGGCTTGCCTTTAGTAATTATTTTTCCAAGTCTGGGAAGTTGAATTATTCAATAAACGTGGAGGCCCAAAAGCGTAAATTAAGCCGAAATTCCCTTTAGTTAACTGGCGCAAGGCATGTTAATCAGCAAAAGAGAGCGCATCGAAATTATTCTTTAATTGAAATACGAAAGTTAGCACGAGAATATGGAGAGACAAACAATTAGACGGGTGCGGTTCAACCGTTTGTAATAAATAGACTGTTTAGAAACTCTGAATGTCTTTGTGTTTGTTAATTATTTTTGAATGTTAATACAGAAGCTAACATGCACAAGGATTTCAGGGATATATCTATATCTATATCTATATCTATCTATCTATCTATATATATATATATACACTGCTGGCCACTGTAAATGCAACACCCTGAAGGAAACATGCAAATAACATGAAATTTACAACATGAATTAGCGGAGGTGAGATATGCAAATGATTAGAATTTCAGCACAGACGCACATCACGCGCGCCTGTGGAGCCACTTCAAAGCGCTATTTAAGGCTTGGAGATTTCGACGATTTCAAGTTCGGCAATTGTGTTTTTCTTGTGGTTTTTTCAAAAAAACGATCAATTATGCCTCGTCGAAAACAGCGATCATCTTTTCATCAAGTATCCGAGTTCGACAGAGGAAGGATAGTGGCCTACTGAGATTGTGGATTATCTTTCAGGGAAATCGGTAGTCGTGTTGGACGAAACCAAACAACTGTAATGCGGATATGTGATCGTTGGATGCAGGAGGGCACGACGGACCGGCGTGTTCGATCGCATCCACCTCAGCGCACCACTTCACGTGATGACAGGCAAATTGTGCTCATGGCAGTGACGGATCGCTCACTCACATCACGAACCATAGCACAGCACATGCAGTCTGTAACGCATCATCCAGTGTCTGCGCGTACCATTCGACGCCGTTTACAGCAGAGTGGTCTGTCCGCAAGACGTCCATTGCTTTGTCTACCCTTGACGCAGAACCACAGACGTCTCCGCCGCCAATGGTGCGATGTCAGAAGGATTTGGTCGGCAGAATGGAATGAAATTGTCTTTACTGACGAGTCACGCTTCTGGCTGCAACACCACGATGGTCGCATTCGAGTCTGGAGACACCGTGAAGAGAGGATGCTGAACAGCTGCGTTATGCACCGCCACACTGGTCCTGCACCGGGTATTATGGTATGGGGCGTTATTGGATATCACTCTCGCACACCTCTAGTACGCATTGCCGGTACTTTAAACAGCCAGCGCTACATCTCCGAGGTGTTGGAGCCAGTTGTCCTTCCTTGCCTTCAGGGCTTGCCCACAGCCATATTTCAACGTGATAATGCGCGACCACACGTGGCACGCATTGTCCAACGGTTCTTCGTCAATCGCCAGATTGAATTGCTTCCCTGGCCGCCTCGCTCTCCGCATCTTTCGCCGATAGAAAACATGTGGTCCATGGTTGCTCTACGATTGACCCAGATTCCATCCCCAGCTGCCACAGCAGATCAACTTTGGCAACGTGTGGAAGCTGCTTGGTCTGCTGTACCCCAAGAACTCATCCAAAGTCTCTTTGAATCAATGCCGAGGCGTGTGGCAGCGGTGATCTCCAACAATGGCGGCTACTCTGGCTACTGATTTTGGCAGGAACAACACTTCACAGAAGTCTATAAATTTAATCATTTGATACTTGGTCAACATGTTATCTACAAAATAAATTTTGTTGTGATATCTCTTGTCTTTCTTGGTGTTGCAATTTGGGTGGCCAGCAGTGTATATTAATTAAAGG